>JAJONR010004214.1:0-10874 GCA_029582245.1 Solanum etuberosum
TCATTTTTGCTGAAATTTTTCATGGACGTTCGTTAAGACCTTAGCTATGGATCCGATTGGTCCCCACGGCCAAACCGGCCCATTTTCAAGGTCAAACGAGCCCCAGAGCAGGCAAACCCCCCATTTTGCTGATTTTCGTTTGCTATAGTCCATGGATTTTTTGTGATTCAGAATTCCAACGTCATTTTTGCCGAATATTTTTCTGGACTCCCGTTAAGACCTTAGCTATTGAGCCGGTTGGTCCCCACAGCCATACCGGCCCATTTACTAGGTCAAACGAGCCACAGAGCGGGAAAAATCCCCTATTTTGTCGATTTTCGTGTGCATAATCCATGGATTTTTGGTGATCAAGAATTCCGACGTCATTTTTGCCAAAATTTTTAATGGACGCCCGTTGAGACCATAGCTATGGAGCTGTTTGGTCCCCACGGCCAAATTGGTCAATTTTCAAGGTTAAACGAGCCCAGAGAGGGCAAACCCCCATTTTCCCGATTTTCGTGTGCTGTATGTCCATGGATTTTTGGTGATCCGAAATTCCAACGTCAGTTATGCCGAAAATTTTCTTGGACATCCGTCAAGACCTTAGCTATGAAGCTGGTTTGTCCCCACGGCCAAACAGGCCCAATTTCAATGTGAAACGAGCCACAGAGCAGGCAAACCCCCCATTTTGCCGATTTTCGTGTGCTATAGTCAATGAATTTTTGGTGATCCGAAATTCCGACGTCATTTTTACCGAAAATTTTCTTGGACGTCCGTTAAGACATTAGCTATGAATCCAGTTTGTCCCCACAGCCAAACCGGCCAAATTTAAAGGTGAAACGAGCCCAGAGTAGGCAAACCCGCCATTTTTCCGATTTTCATCTGCTATAGTCCATGGATTTTTGGTGATCCGGAATTCTGACGTCATTTTTGCCAAAAATTTTCATGAACGCCCGTTAAGACCTTAGCTATGGAGTCCGTTGGTCCCCACGGCCAAACCGGCCCATTTTCAAGGTCAAACGAACCCTAGAGCAGGCCAACCCCTCATTTTACTGATTTTCGTTTGCTATAGTCCATGGATTTTTGGTGATCCAGAATTCCGACGTCATTTTTGCTTAAAATTTTCATGGACGCCCGTTAAGACCTTAGCTATGGAGCCGGTTGGTCCCCACGGCCAAACCGGCCAATTTTCAAGGCTTAACGAGCCCCAGAGCAGGCAAACCTCCCATTTTGCCGATTTTCGTGTGCTATAGTACATGCATTTTGAGTGATCCGGCATTCCGACGTCATTTTTACCGAAAATTTTCTTGGACGTCCGTTAAGATCTTTGCTATGGAGCCTGTTGGTCCCCACGGCCAAACCGGCCCAATTTAAAGGTGAAACGAGCCCAGAGCAGGCAAACCCCCCATTTTGCCGATTTTCGTGTTCTATAGTCCATGAATTTTTGGTGATCCAAAATTGCGACGTCATTTTTCCGAAAATTTTATGGACGTCTGTTAAGACCTTAGCTATGAGGCCGGTTGGTCCCCATGGTGAAACCGGCCAATTTTCAAGGTCAAAAGAGCCCAAGAGCAGGCAAACCCCCTATTTTACTGATTTTCGTGTGCGTCCATGCATTTTTAGTGATCCGGCATTCCGACGTCATTTTTACCGATATTTTTCTTGGACGTCCGTTAAGACCTTAGCTATGGAGCCGGTTGGTCCCGACGGCCAAACCAGCCCATTTTCAAGGTGAAACGAGCCCCAGAGCAGGCAAACACCCCATTTTGCCAATTTTCGTGTGCTATAGTCCATGGATTTTTGGTGATCCGGAATTCCAACGTCGTTTTTGCTTAAATTTTTCATGGACGTTCATTAAGTCCTTAGTTATGGTGCCGGTTGGTCCCCACGGCCAAACCGGCCCATTTTCATGGTCAAACAAGCCCCAGAGCAGGCAAACCCCCCATTTTGCCGATTTTCATGTGCTAGTCCATGGATTTTGGTGATCCGGAATTCCAACGTCATTTTTGCCGAATATTTTTTTGGACTCCCGTTAAGACCTTAGCTATTGAGCCAGTTGGTCCCCACGGCCACACCGCCCCATTTTCAAGGTCAAACGAGCCACAGAGCGGGAAAACTCCCCTATTTTGCTGATTTTCGTGTGCAATAGATCATGGATTTTTGGTGATCCAGAATTCCAACATCATTTTTGCCGAAATTTTTCATGGACGCTCGTGAAGACCTTATCTATGGAGCCGGTTCGTCCCCACGGCCAAACTAGCCAATTTTCAAGGTCAAACAAGACCTAAAGCTGGCAAACCCCTCATTTTGCCGATTTTCGTGTGCTATAGTCCATGGATTTTTGGTGATCCGAAATTCCGATGTCATTTTTGCCAAAATTTTTCATGGACGTCCGTTAAGTCCTTAGCTTTTGAGCCGGTTAGTCCCCACGGAAAAACCGGCCCATTTTCAAGGTCAAACGAGCTCCAGAGCCGGTAAACCCCCCATTTTACCGATTTTAGTGTGGTATAGTCCATGGATTTTTGGTAATCCAGAATTCCGACGTCATTTTTGCTGAAATTTTTCTTTGATGTCCGTTAAGACCTTAGGTGTGGATCCGGTTGGTACCCACGGCCAAACCGGCCCATTTTCAAGGTCAAACGAGCCCAGAGCAGGCAAACCCCACATTTTTGCTGATTTTCGTGTGCTATGTCTATGGATTTTTGGTAATCCGTAATTCTGACGTCATTTTTGCCGAAAATTTTCATGGACGTCCGTTAAGACCTTAGCTATGGATCCGGTTGGTCCCCACAGCAAAAGCGGCCAATTTTCAAGGTTAAACGAGCCCCAGAGAAGGCAAACCCCCATTTTGCTAATTTTCGTGTGCTATAGTCCATGGAATTTTGGTGATCCAGAATTTTGACGTAATTTTTGATGAAATATTTTATGGACATCCGTTAAGACCTTAGCTATGGAGCTGGTTTGTCCCCACGGCTAATCCGGCCCATTTTCAAGGTCAAACGAGCCCCAGAGCAGGCAAACCCCTCATTTTGCCGATTTTCGTGTGCTATAGTCCATGGATTTTAGGTGATCTGGAATTCCGACGTCATTTTTTCCAAAAAATTTCATGGACGTCCGCTAAGACCTTAGCTATGAGGCCGGTTGGTCCCCACGGCCAAACTGGCCCATTTTCAAGGTCAAACGAGCCCTAGAGCCAACAAAATCCCCATTTTGCCGATTTTCGTGTGCTAGTCCATGGATTTTTTGTGATCCGGAATTTCGACGTCATTTTTGCCAAAAAATTTCATGGACGTCCGTTAAGACCTTAGCAATGAGGCCGGTTGGTCCCCACGGTGAAACCGGCAAATTTTCAAGGTCAAACGAACCCAAGAGTAGGCAAACCCCCCATTTTGCTGATTTTCGTGTGCTATAGTCCATACATTTTTAGTGATCCGGCATTCCGACGTCATTTTTACTGAAATTTTTCTTGGACGTCCGTTAAGACCTTAGCTATGTAGCCGGTTGGTCCCCACGGCCAAACCGCCCCATTTTCAAGGTCAAACGAGCTCAGAGAAGGCAAACCCCTCATTTTGCCGATTTTCGTGTGCATAGTCCATGGATTTTTGGTAATCCGGAATTCCAACTTCTTTTTTGCTGAATATTTTTATGGACTCCCGTTAAGACCTTAGCTATTGAGCCGGTTGGTCTCCATGGCCATACCGACCCATTTTCATGATCAAACGAGCCACAGAGCGGGAAAACTCCCCTATTTTGCCGATTTTCGTGTGCTATAGACCATGGATTTTTGGTGATCCAGAATTCCGACGTCATTTTTGCCGATAATTTCAATGGACGCCCGTTAAGACATTAGCTATGGAGCCGTTTGGTCCCCACGGCCAAACCGGCCAATTTTCAAGGTCTAACGAGCCCTAGAGCAGGCAAACCCCCTATTTTGCCGATTTTCGTGTGCTATAGTCCATGGATTTTTGGTGATCCGAAATTCCAACGTCATTTTTGCCGAAAATTTTCCTGGACGTCCGTCAAGACCTTAGCTATGAAGCCGGTTTGTCCCCACGGCCAAACCGACACAATTTCAAGGTGAAACGAACCCCAGAGCAGGCAAAACCCCATTTTGCCGATTTTTGTGTGCTATAGTCCATGGATTTTTGGTGATCCGGAATTCCGATGTCATTTTTGCCAAAAATTTTCATGGACGTCCTTTAAGACCTTAGCTTTGGAGCCGTTTGGTCCCCACGGCCAAATCGGCCAATTTTCAAGGTCAAACGAGCCCCAGAGCAGGCAAATCCCCATTTTGCTGATTTTCGTGTACTTATAGTCCATGGATTTTTGGTGATTCGAAATTCCGACGTCATTTTTGCCGAAAATTTTCTTCGACGTCCTTCAAGACCTTAACTATGAAGCCGGTTTGTCCCCACGGCAAACCGGCCCAATTTCAAGGTGAAACGAGCCCTAGAGCAGGCAAACCCCCCATTTTGCTAATTTTCGTGTGCTATAGTCCATGAATTTTTGGTGATCCGAAATTCCGACGTCATTTTTGCTGAAATTTTTCATGGACGCCCGTTAAAGACCTTAGCTATGGAGTCGGTTGGTCCCAACGTCCAAACCGGCCCATTTTCAAGGTCAAACGAGCCCAGAGCAGGCAAACCCCCATTCTGTTGATCTTTGTTTGCATAGTCCTTGGATTTTTGGTGATCCAGAATTCCGACGTCATTTTTGCAGAAAATTTTCATGGACGCCCGTTAAGACCTTAGCTATGGTGCCGTTTGGTCCCCACGGCCAAACCGGCCAATTTTCAAGGTCAAACGAGCCCTAGAGTAGGCAAACCCCCCATTTTGCTGATTTTCGTGTGCATAGTCCATGGATTTTTGGTGATCTGAAATTCCGACGTCATTTATGCCGAAAATTTTCTTGGACGTCCGTCAAGACCTTAGCTATGAAGCCGGTTTGTCTCCACGGCCAAACCGGCCCAATTTCAAGATGAAACGAGCCCCAAGGCAGGCAAACCCCCCATTTTGCCAATTTTCGTGTGCTATTGTCCATGAATTTTTGGTGATCCAAAATTCTGTCGTCATTTTTGCCGAAAATTTTCTTGGACGTCCGTTAAGACCTTAGCTATGAAGCCGGTTAGTCCCCATGGCCAAACCGGCCAAATTTAAAGGTGAAACGAGACAAGAGCAGGCAAACCCCCCATTTTTCCGATTTTTGTGTGCTATAGTCCATGAATTTTTGGTGATCCAGAATTTCGACGTCATTTTTTCTGAAATTTTTCAGGGACGCCCATTAAGACCGTAGCTATGGAGTCGGTTGGTCCCCATGGACAAACCGGCCCATTTTCAAGGTCAAACGAGCCCCAGAGCAGGCCAACCCCCCATTTTGCTGATTTTCATTTGCTATAGTCCATGGATTTTTGGTGATCCAGAATTCCTACGTCATTTTTACTGAAAATTTTCATGGGCGTCCGTTAAGACCTTAGCTATGGAGATGTTTGGTCCCCATGGCCAAACCGGCCAATTTTCAACATGAAACGAGCCCCAGAGCAGGAAAACACCCCATTTTGCCAATTTTCGTGTGCTCTAGTCCATGGATTTTTGGTGATCCAAAATTCCGATATCATTTTTGCCGAAATTTTTCATGGACGTACATTAAGACCTTAGCTATGGATCCGATTGGTCCCCACGGCCAAACCGGCCCATTTTCAAGGTCAAACGATCCCCAGAGCAGGCAAACCCCCCATTTTACCAATTTTCGTGTGCTATGTCCATGGATTTTTGGTGATTCGGAATTCCAACGTCATTTTTGCCGAATATTTTTCTGGACTCCCGTTAAGACCTTAGCTATTGAGCCGGTTGGTCCCCACAGCCATACCGGCCCATTTACATGGTCAAACGAGCCAGAGAGCTGGAAAACTCCACTATTTTGTTGATTTTCGTGTGCATAATCCATGGATTTTTGGTGATCCAGAATTCCGACGTCATTTTTGCCAAAATTTTTCATGGACGCCCGTTGAGACCTTAGCTATGGAGCCATTTGGTCCCCACGGCCAAATTGGTCAATTTTCAAGGTTAAACGAGCCCCAGAGAAGGCAAACCCCCCATTTTGCCGATTTTTGTGTTCTATGTCCATGGATTTTTGGTGATCCAAAATTCCGACGTCATTTTTGCCGAAAATTTTCCTGGACGTCCGTCAAGACCTTAGCTGTGAAGCCAGTTTGTCCCCACGGCCAAACCGACCCAATTTCAAGGTGAAACGAGCCCCAGAGCAGGCAAACCCCCCATTTTGCCGATTTTCGTGTGCTATAGTCCATGGATTTTTGGTGATCCGGAATTCCGATGTCATTTTTGCCAAAAATTTTCATGGACGTCCTTTAAGACCTTAGCTTTGTAGCCGTTTGGTCCCCACGGCCAAACCGGCCAATTTTCAAGGTCAAACGAGCCCCAGAGCAGGCAAACCCCAATTTTGCTGATTTTCGTGTACTATAGTCCATGGATTTTTGGTGATCCGAAATTCCGACGTCATTTTTGCCAAAAATTTTCTTGGACGTCTGTCAAGACCTTAACTATGAAGCCGGTTTGTCCCCACGGCAAACCGGCCCAATTTCAAGGTGAAACAAGCCCAGAGCAGGCAAACCCACCATTTTGCTAATTTTCGTGTGCTATAGTCCATGAATTTTTGGTGATCCGAAATTCCGACGTCATTTTTGCTGAAATTTTTCATGGATGCCCGTTAAGACCTTAGCTATGGAGTCGGTTGGTCCCCACGGCCAAACCGTCCCATTTTCAAGGTCAAACGAGCCCCAGAGCAGGCAAACCCCCATTCTGTTGATCTTTGTTTGCTATAGTCCATGCATTTTTGGTGATCCAGAATTCCGACGTCATTTTTGCAGAAAATTTTCATAGACACCCGTTAAGACCTTAGCTATGGTGCCGTTTGGTCCCCACGGCCAAACCGGCCAATTTTCAAGGTCAAACGAGCCCCAGAGTAGGCAAACCCTCCATTTTGCCGATTTTCGTGTGCTATAGTCCATGGATTTTTGGTGATCCGAAATTCCGACGTCATTTATGCCGAAAATTTTTTTGGACGTCCGTCAAGACCTTAGCTATGAAGCCGGTTTGTCTCCACGGCCAAACCGGCCCAATTTCAAGGTGAAACGAGCCCCAGATCAAACAAACCCCCCATTTTGCCAATTTTCGTGTGCATAGTCCATGAATTTTTGGTGATCCGAAATTCTGTCGTCATTTTTGCCGAAAATTTTCTTGGACGTCCGTTAAGACCTTAGCTATGAAGCCGGTTAGTCCCCACGGCCAAACCGGCCAAATTTAAAGGTGAAACGAGACAAGAGCAGGCAAACCCCCCATTTTTCCGATTTTCGTGTGCTATAGTCCATGAATTTTTGGTGATTCGGAATTTCGACGTCATTTTTTCCGAAATTTTTCAGGGACCCCCATTAAGACCGTAGCTATGGAGTCGGTTGGTCCCCATGGCGAAACCGACCCTTTTTCTAGGTCAAACGAGCCCAGAGCAGGCCAACCCCCCATTTTGCTGATTTTCATTTGCTATAGTCCATGGATTTTTGGTGATCCAGAATTCCTACGTCATTTTTACTGAAAATTTTCATGGGCGTCCGTTAAGACCTTAGCTATGGAGCCGTTTGGTCCCCACGGCCAAACCGGCCAATTTTCAACATGAAACGAGCCCCAGAGCAGGAAAACACCCAAGTTTGCCAATTTTCGTGTGCTCTAGTCCATGGATTTTTGGTGATCCAAAATTCCGATATCATTTTTGCCAAAATTTTTCATGGACGTTCGTTAAGACCTTAGCTATGGATCCGATTGGTCCCCACGGCCAAACTGGCCCATTTTCAAGGTCAAACGAGCCCCAGAGCAGGCAAACCCCCCATTTTACCGATTTTCGTGTGCTATAGTCCATGGATTTTTGGTGATTCGGAATTCCAACGTCATTTTTGCCGAATATTTTTCTAGACTCCCATTAAGAGACCTTAGCTATTGAGCCGGTTGGTCCCCACATGCATACCGGCCCATTTACAAGGTCAAACGAGCCATAGAGAGGGAAAACTCCCTATTTTGTTGATTTTCGTGTGCATAATCCATGGATTTTTGGTGATCCAGAATTCCGGCGTCATTTTTGCCGAAAATTTTCATGGACGCCCGTTGAGACCTTAGCTATGGAGCCATTTGGTCCCCACGGCCAAATTGGTCAATTTTCAAGGAGAAACGAGCCCCAGAGAAGGCAAACCCCCCATTTTGCAGATTTTCGTGTGCTATAGTCAATGGATTTTTGGTGATCTGAAATTCCGACGTCATTTATGCCGAAAATTTTCTTGGACGTCCGTCAAGACCTTAGCTATGAAGCTGGTTTGTCCCCACGGCCAAACAGGCCCAATTTCAATGTGAAACGAGCCGCAGAGCAGGCAAACCCCCCATTTTGCCGATTTTCGTGTGCTATAGTCCATGAATTTTTGGTGATCCGAAATTCCGACGTCATTTGTGCCGAAAATTTTCTTGGACTTCCGTTAAGACATTAGCTATGAATCTAGTTTGTCCCCACAGCCAAACCGGCCAAATTTAAAGGTGAAACGAGCCCAGAGTAGGCAAACCCCCCATTTTTCCGATTTTCATCTGCTATAGTCCATGGATTTTTGGAGATCCAGAATTCTGACGTCATTTTTGCCAAAATTTTACATGAACGCCCGTTAAGACCTTAGCTATGGAGTCGGTTGGTCCCCACGGCCAAACCGGCCTATTTTCAAGGTCAAACGAACCCCAGACCAGGCCAACCCCCCATTTTACTGATTTTCGTTTGCTATAGTCCATGGATTTCTGGAGATCAAGAATTCCGACATCATTTTTGCTTAAAATTTTCATGGACGCCCGTTAAGACCTTAGCTATGGAGCCAGTTGGTCCCCACGGCCAAACCAACCAATTTTCAAGGCTAAACGAGCCCCAGAGCAGGCAAATCTCCCATTTTGTCTATTTTCGTGTGCTATATTACATGCATTTTGAGTGATCCGGCATTCCTACGTCATTTTTACAGAAAATTTTCTTGGACGTCCGTTAAGACCTTATCTATGGAGCCCGTTGGTCCCCACGGCCAAACCGGCCCAATTTAAAGGTGAAACGAGCCCAGAGCAGGCAAACCCTCCATTTTGCCGATTTTGGTGTTCTATAGTCCATGGATTTTTGGTGATCCGGAATTGCGACGTCATTTTTTCCGAAAATTTTATGGACGTCCGTTAAGACCTTAGCTATGAGGTCGGTTGGTCCCTATGGTGAAACCGGCCAATTTTCAAGGTCAAAAGAGCCCAAGAGCAGGCAAATCCCGCATTTTACTGATTTTCTTGTGCGTCCATGCATTTTTAGTGATCCGGCATTCCGACGTCATTTTTACCAAAATTTTTCTTGGACGTCCGTTAAGACCTTAGCTATGGAGCCAGTTGGTCCCGACGGCCAAACCAGCCCATTTTCAAGGTGAAACGAGCCCCAGAGCAGGCAAACACCCCATTTTGCCAATTTTCGTGTGCTATAGTCAATGGATTTTTGGTGATCCGGAATTCCGACGTCGTTTTCGCTGAAATTTTTCATGGACGTTCGTTAATTCCTTAGTTATGGTGCCGGTTGGTCCCCACGTCCAAACCGTCCCATTTTCATGGTCAAAAGATCCCTAGAGCAGGCAAACCCCCCATTTTGCCGATTTTCGTGTGCTATAGGCCATGGATTTTTGGTGATCCGGAATTCCAACGTCATTTTTGCCGAATATTTTTATGGACTCCCGTTAAGACCTTACCTATTGAGCCAGTTGGTCCCCACGGCCATACCGCCCCATTTTCAAGGTCAAACGAGCCACAGAGCGGGAAAACTCCCCTATTTTGCCAATTTTCGTGTGCTATAGACCATGGATTTTTGGTGATCCAGAATTCTGACATCATTTTTGCCGAAATTTTTCATGGACGCTCGTGAAGACCTTAGCTATGGAGCCGGTTTGTCCCCACGGCCAAACTAGCCAATTTTCAAGGTCAAACAAGCCCTAGAGCCGGCAAACCCCCAATTTTGCCGATTTTCGTGTGCTATAGTCCATGGATTTTTGGCGATCCGAAATTCCAACGTCATTTTTGCCGAAATTTTTCTTGGACGTCCGTTAAGACCTTAGCTTTTGAGCCGTCTTAATGGTATCTTAAGTAATGCGGAATTATAAAGGAATGAAATAGAAGAACTTACAAGTTTATTGCATCACAAGCTTCATAACTAGCTTTATATTACAAGAGAGAGAGAGAGAGAGAGATTTTCAGAATAAGAAATTTTCTGATATCTCTAATGAATAACTAAGTCTTCTTTTATAGAAGAAGTGGAAGATGCCTTTACATCATAGGCTTACAAGTGGAAGGCTAAGATGTTGCCGACATGGTAAAAGGAATCTACTTTTATAAAGTAGAAAATAATGCGTTCTTCTTTTCATAAAGGAAGATAATGGGGACTCCTTTTGATAAAGGTGTTTTGTCTTTTAGCTTCTCATTGGATGCCAATTTGGAATAGTGAAATGCCTCTTCGAAAAAGTAATTCCGACTTTGCCTCTACTTTTTCAAATAGGTCTTTTTCCTATTCATAATTGGGGTCCATGTAAGCCAAAGCCAATCCTTTGGGATTGCACATGTCTCCATTATCTCCACTGCTGGTGGATTCTGCTTCTTCGATCATTTCCATGATCTACTGTTCATCATAATCTTCCAGGTGTTCCATTTCCTTTCTCAATTTTTCTTTGAGTAATGCTTTGGAAGATACCTTTGGTTTTGGACCAGTCTGAGTAGTCCTCTGAACTTTTGGTTGTTTGGGAACCCAACCTTTGATTTGGATTTGCTTGCTTAGGTATTGGATGCGATCCA
>JAJONR010004215.1:0-13168 GCA_029582245.1 Solanum etuberosum
TCCTAAACCCTAAAACCTAAGAAAGCCTAAACCCTAGGAAACCCTAAACCATAAGAAACCCTAAACCCTAAAAAACCTAAGCCTAAAAAACCCTAAACACTAAAAACGATAAAAAAAGGCCTAAGCCCGAAACCGTAAGAAACCCTAAACCTTGTACCCTATAGAATCCTAAAAAAACCTTGAAAATCCTAAACCTAAAAACCCTAAGACCTAAACCCTAAACCCTAAGAAATCCTAAACCAAAAACAAAAAACCATAAACCCTAAACCCTTATAACCCTAATTCTAAAGCCCTAAACACAAAACCCTAAGAAACCCTAAACCCTAAAAAAACCCTCAGCCCTAAACACAAAGAAACCCTAAACCCTAAAAAACCCTCAGCCCTAAACCCAAAGAAACCCTAATCCATAAACACTTAGAAACCATTAACCCTAAAAAATCATTAAAAAATCTTTTAAAAACCCTAAAAACATCGCTTAACCTAAAACAAACCCTAAAAAACTCTAAGCCCTAAGCCCTAAGCCCGAAAGCCTAAATATCCCTAAAAAGCCCTAAATTCTAAAGCCTAAACCCTAAACCCTAAAAAACCCTATAAAAACCCTAAGAACCCTAAACCCCAAGCCTTATGAAACACTAAGAAACCCTAAACCCTAAACTCTAAGAAAACCTAAATCCTAAAAAAACCTTTAAAAACACTAAACCTAAAAAAACCTTTAAAAAACCCTTAAAACCCCTAACCCCTAAAAAAACCCTAAGCCATAAACCCACCCTAAGCCCTAAGAACCCCTAAACCATAAAAAATCATAAAAATCCTAAAAATCCTAAAACAACCTTTCAAACCCCTAAACCTAAAAACACTCTAAACCTAAAAAAAAAAACCTAGAAAAACTTAAGACCTAAACCCTAAACCCTAAAAACCCTTAGATAAAAACCGTAAACCCTAAGATACCCAAAATGCTAAACCCTATACCCTAAGATACCCTATGCTAAACCCTATACCCTAATATACCCTAAACCCATCACCCTAAACCTTAGGCCAAAACCCGAAGAAACCCTAAACCCTAAGAGATCAAAAAAACCCTAAATAACCTTTAAAAACCCTAAACACTAAAATCTAAAACCCTAAGCCCTAAGAACCCCTAAATCGTAAAAAATCCTAAAAAAACCTTTAAAAACCCTGAACCTAAAAAAAACTCTAAACCAAAAAAAAAAACCTTAGAAAAACTTAAGCCCTAAACCCTAAACCCTAAAAATAAAAATAAAAACTAAACCTAAAACCCCAAATCATAAGAAAGCCTAAACGCTAAACCCTATACCCTAAGAAACCCTAAATCCTTAACTCTAAACCATAGGGCTAAACCCTAAACCCCATGCCTTATGAAACACTAAGAAACCGTATACCATAAGAAAATCTAAACCCTGAAAAAACCCTAAAAACCTTTAAAAACCCTAAACCCCGAAAAACCTTTAAAAACCCTAAACCTAAAATACCCTAAGAAAACCCTATAAATCCCTTTAAAACCCTGAACCCCAAAAAACCCTAAACTCAAAACCCTATGCCCTAAATCCTAAGAAACCCTAAACCTTAAGAAACCCAAAATCCTAAAAAACCCTAAGAAACCATAAAAACCTTTAAAAACTGTAGTCGGAAAAAACCCTAGACCTAAAAAACACTAAAAAACCCTAAACCCTAAAAAACTAGAAACCCTATACAATAAATCCTAAACCCTAAGAGACCCTAAACCTTAAACCCTATAGCTTAGGGCCTAAATCCTAAACCCTAAATCTTAGGCCTAAACCCTAAACATTAAGAAACCCTAAAAAACACTTAAAACGCCTAAAAAGCTTTTAAAAACCTAAACCTAAAAAACCCTTAAAAAATCATAAGCCCTAAACTCTAAACCCTAAAAAATTCAAAACAAATCCTTAAACCTAAAATCCCAAGCCCTAAACCCTAAATCAAGAAACCCTGAACCCTAACATACGTTAAGAAACCCTAAGAAACACTAAATTTTAAACCCTAAGAAACTCTAAACCAGAAACCCTTATAAACCCTAAGCTCTAAGAAACCCTAATACCCTAAAACCTAAATCCTAAACCCTAAGAAACCCTAATACCCTAAACCCCAAACCCCAAACCCTATGAAACCCTAAAAACTTTTAAAAACTCTAAAAAAAACTTTTAGAACCGCTAAAAACCTTTAAAAACCATAAACCTAAAAAGACCTAAAAACACTAAGCCCTACACCATAATTTACCCTAAAAATCATTAAAAAACCCTAAACCCTAAACCATAAGAATCTCTTAACCCTAAGAAAACCTAATCCCTAAAAAAAATACTAAGAAACCCTAAACCCTAAAATACCTAAAAAAAACCTTAAAACCCCTAAACTTAAGAAACCCTACACCCTAAACTCTAAACCGTAAACCCTAAGAAACCCTAAACCGTAAACCCTTAAAAACTATAAGTCCTAAACCCAAAGAAACCCTAAGCCCTAAAACCCCTAAACCGTAAAAAACCATAAAAATCCTAAAAAAATACCTTAAAAACCGTAAACCTAAAAAAACTCTAAACCTAAAAAAATCCAAAATGCTAAACCCTATACCCAAATAAACCATAAATCATTCACGCTAAACCTTAGGGCTAAATCCTAAGAAACCCTAAACTCTAAGAAATTAAAAAACCCTAAAAACCCTTTAAAAACCCTAAACCCTATAAAAACCCTAAATCTAAAACCCTAAGCCTTAAGAAGCCCTAAGTCGTAAAAAACCATAAAAATCCTAAAAACCCATTAAAAACCCTAAACCTAAAAAAACTCTTAACCTAAAAAAACCCTAGAAAAACTTAAGCCCTAAACCCTAAAAACCCATAAAAAAACAACTAAACCTAAAACCCCAAACCCTAAGAAACCTTAAACACTAAATTCTATACCCTAAGAAACCCTAAATCCTTAACTCTAAACCATAGGGCTAAACCCTAAACCTCAAGCCTTATGAAACACTAAGAAACCCTAAACCCTAAGAAAACCTAAACCCTAAAAAACCCTTAAAACCTTTTAAAACCCGAAACCTAAAATACCCTTAAACCCCTATAAATCCCTTTAAAACCCTAAACCCGACAAAAAAAACTTAAACTTAAAACCCCATACCCTAAATCCTAAGAAACCCTAAACCTTAAGAAACCCAAAATCCTAAAGAATCCTAAGAAACCCTTAAAACCTTTAAAACCCCTAATACTAAAAAATCCTAATCCTAAAAAACACTAAAAAAAACCTAAAGCCTAAAAAACCCTAAACCTAAAACCCGAAACCCTAAAAAATAAATCCTAAACCCTAAGAACTCCTAAACCTTAAACCCTATACCTTAGGGCCTAAACCCTAAACCCTAAATCTTAGGCCAAAACCCTAAACATTAAGAAACCCTAAAAAAAAAACCTTAAAACCCCTAAAAACCTTTTAAAACCCTTAAAAAAATCAAAAGCCCTAAACTCTAAACCCTAAAACACTCAAACAAATCCCACAAAAAATCCCTAAACCTAAAACCCTAAGCCCTAAAATCCTAAACCCTTAACCCAAAACTTTAGGGTTAGACCCTAAACCCGAAAAAACTCTAAACATTAAGAAAACCTAAACCCTAAAAAACCCATAAACCCAAAACTTATAAAATCCTAAACCGAAAAAAAACCCTAAATCTAAAACCCTAAGAACCTCTAAACCATAAAAATCCTAAAATACCTTTTAAAACCCTAAACCTAAAAAAACTCTATATCTAAAAAACTCTAAACCTAAAAAAAACCCTAGAAAATGATGTAAGCCCTAAACCCTAAACCCTAAAAACACATAAAAAAATCTAAACCTTAAATCCTAAACCCTAAGAAACCCTAAACGCTAAACCCTATACCCTAAGAAACCGTAAACCCTTAACCCTATACCTTAGGGCTAAACACTAAACCCCAAGCCTTATGAAACACTAAAAACCCTAAACCCAAAGAAACCCTAAACCCAAAGAAACCCCCTAAAAACCTTTAAAAACCCTAAACCTAAAATACCCTAAAAACCCTTTAAAACCCTAAACCCTAAAAAACCCTAAACTTAAGACCCTATGCCCTAAATCTTAAGAAACCCTAAACCCTAAGAAACCCTAAACCTTATGAAACCCAAAACCCTAAAAAACCCTAAACCCTTAACCTTATGGCATAAACCCTAAGCCCTAACAAACCCTAAACCCTAAAAAAGCCCTAAAAAAATATAAGAAACCCTAAACCCTAAACACTAAATCGTAAGAAACTGTAAACCTTAAATCCTAAACCTTAGAGCCTAAACCCTAAACCCTAATCCCTAAGAAACCCTAAACCCTACAAAACCTTTAAAAAATCCTAAATTAAAAAAATTCTTAAAAAAAAAACCCTAAAAACACTTAAATAACCCTAAACTTAAAAAACCCTAAAAATCCCTAAGCCCTAAACCCTAAAAAACCCTAAAAATAATAAACCTAAATCCCTACAGCCTAAAAATTCCTAAACTCTAAACCCTAAGGAATCCAAAACCCTAAAAACCCATAAACCCGAAAAAAACCATAAAAACCACTACCTAAAAAAACCCTAAAAACCCTAAAAAAACCTTCAAAAATCATAAAGCTAAAAACCCTAAAAAAAATATATGCCTTAAGCCCTTAAAAACCGTAAAAAAAAAAAACCTAATCCCTAAGAAACCCTACACCCTTAAAAATCCTAAAAATCCCTAAACCTAAAAAGCCCTAGAAAAATAATATGCCCTAAACCCGAAACCCTAAAAAACACTAAACCTAAGACTCTAAAGCCTAATCCCTAAGAAACCCTAAACCCTTGACCCTAAACCTTAGGGCCTAAACCCTCAGGCCTAACAAACCCTAAACACTAAGAAACCGTAGACCCTAAAAATCCTAAAAAACCTTTCAAAAAAATCCTAAACCTATAAAGCCTAAAAAAAAAACCTAAAAAAATCCAAAGCCCTAAACCATAAAAAACCCGTAAAAACCACTAAGCCCTAAACCCTAATAAATCCTAAATCCTAAGAAACCCTAAACCTTAAAAACCTTAAGAAACCCTAAAAAATCTTTAAAAGCCCTAAACCTAAAAAGTCCTAAAAAAACCCTAAATGTTAAAGCCTAAACCTTAAACCCTAAAAAAAACCTAAATGTTACGTCCTAAACCCTAAACCCTAACCTTAAGGCATAAACCCTAAACCCTAAGAAATCCTAAAACCCTAAACCCTAAGCTTTAAGAAACCCTAAACCCTTAACCCTAAGAAACCTTAAACACTAAATCTTAAGAAACCCTAAACCTTAAAAAACCTTTAAAAGCCTAAACCTAAGAAACCCTAAACTATAAAAAACCCTAAACTCTAATAAACACTTAACCCTAAACCTAAAACCCTAAGCCCTAAACCCTAAGAAACCCTCAATCTTAAAAAACCCTAAAAAACTTTAAACATCAAAAACCCTAAAAAACTTTAAACATCAAAAACCCTAAAAAAAAAACTAGAAAATCCAAAAAAAAAAAGCTTAAAAACCTTAAACCTAAAAAACCCTAAGCCCTAAATCCAAAACCCTAAAAAAACCCTAACCCTAAAAACACTAAAAAACAGCTAAGAATCCCTAAATTCTAAACCTTTAAACCTTAAAACACCCTTAAAAACATTTTTAAAACCCTAATAATCCCTAAACCATAAGAAGCCCTAAACCCTATATCCTAAATCTTAAGGCCTAAATGCTAAACCCTAAGCCCTAAAAACCCTAAGGAATCTGAAATCCTAAAAAACCATAAACCCTAAACCCTAAGAAACATTAAACCCTAAACCATAGGGATAAACCCTAATCCCTAAATCCTAAGAAAACCTAAACCCTAAAACACCGTAAAAACCTTTAAAAACCCTAAACCAAAAAAACCCTTAAAAACCCTAAACCCTAAAAAATTTCATAATCTAAAACCCTAAGCCCCCAAGAAACCCTAAGCCATAAGAACCCCTAAACCGTAAAAAACTATAAAAATTCTAAAAAATCTTTAAAAACCCTAAACCTAAAAAAACTCTAAACCAAAAAAAATTCTAGAAAAACTTAAGCTCTAAACCCTACACCCAAAACACACTTAAACAAAAAACCTAAACCTAAAACCCTAAACCCTAAGAAACCCGAAATGCTAAATCCTATACCCTAAGAAACCATAAATCATTCACCCTAAACCTTAGAGCTAAACCTTAAACCCTAAGAAACCCTAAACCCTAAGAAATAAAAACCCTAAAAAAACCTTTAAAAACCCTAAACTCTAAACCTAAAATACCCGAAAAAACCATTAATACCCTAAAAACAATAAAAATCCTAAATAATCTTTAAAAACCCTAAACCTAAAAAAACTCTAAACTTAGAAAATCCCTATAAAAACTCAAGCTCTAAACCCTAAACCATAAAAACCCTTAAACAAAAAGCCTAAACCTAAAACTCTACACCCAAAGAAACCCTAAACGCTAAACCCTAAACCATAAACCTTAAAAACCCTAAACCTAAAAAACCCTAAAAAAAACTTTAAAACCCTAAAAAAACTCATTGCCCTAAACCTTAAACCCTAAAAAACCCTAAATTTAAAACCCTAAGCCCTAACAACCCCTAAACCGTAAAAAACCATAAAAATTCCTAAAAAAACTTTAAACCTAAAATTAGCCGAAACCCTAAGCCATAAGAAACCCTAAATCCTAAACCCTAAAAAATCTAAAACACTAAACCCTAAACCCTATGAAAACCCTAAACCCTAAACCATAAGAAACCCTAAACCCTAAACCTAAATCCCTAAACACTAAACCCTAAGAAAACATTAACCCTAAAAAACCCTCACCCTAAACCCTAATTCCTAAACACTTAGAAACACTTAACCCTAAAAAACTCTAAAACACCCAAAGAATCCCTAAAGCCTAAAAAACATTTAAAAACATTTTTAAAACCCTAAGATTCCCTAAACCCTAAATCATTAATCTTAATGTTTAAATACAAAACCCTAAGCCCTAAAAACCCAAAGAAACCCTAAACCGTCAACCCTAAACCCTAAGAAACTATAAACCCTAAACCCTAAGAAACACTGAACCCTAAACCTTAGGGTAAAACCCTAAACCCTAAGCCTTCTAAAACACTAAGAAACCCTAAACCCTAAGAAACCCAAAACTCTAAGAAAACCTAAACCCTAAAAATTACTTCAAAAACACTTAACGTAAAAAAACCCTTAAAACCCCTAACCCCTAAAAAACCCTAAATCTAAAACCCTAAGCCCCAAACCCAAAGAAACCCTAAGCCCTAAGAACCCCTAAACCGTAAAACCCCAAAAAAATCATTAAAAAACCTTTAAAAACCATAAAGCTAAAACAACTCTAAACATAAAAAAACCTTAGAAAAACTTAAGCCCTAAACCCTAAAAACCCTTAAATAAAAAACCTAAACCCAAAACCCTAAACCCTAAGAAACCCTAAATGCTAAACCCTATACCCAAAGAAACCCTAAACCCTTCACCTTAAACCTTATGGCTAAACCCTAAACCCTAAGAAACCCTAAACCCTACGAAATAAAAAAAACCTAAAAAAATTTAAAAACCCTAAACCCTAAGAACCCCTAAATCATAAAAAATCATAAAATCTTAAAAAAAAATTAAAACCCTAAATCTAAAAAAAAAACTCTAAACCTAAAAAAATAGTAGAAAAACTTAAGACCTAAACCCTAAAAACCGTTAAAAACCTAAACCTAAAACTCCAAACCCTAAGAAACCCTAAACACTAAACCTTATACCCTAAGAAACCCTAAATCCTTAACTCTAAACCATAGGGTTAAACCTTAAATCCCAAGCCTTATGAAACACTAAGAAAACCTAAACCCTAAAAAACCCTAAAAACCTTTAAGAATCCTAAACCTAAAACCCCCTATAAATCCCTTTAAAACCCTAAACGCTAAAAAAAAACTAAACTTAAAACCTTATGCCCTAAATCCTAAGAAATCCTAAATCTAAAGAAACCATAAATCCTAAAAAACCCTAAGAAACCCTAAAAAGCTTTAAAGACCCTAATTGTAAAAAATCCTGAACCTAAAAAACACTACAAAAACCCTAAACCCTTAAAACCCTAAACCTAAAACCCGAAACCCTAAACAATAACTCCTAAACCCTAAGAAACCCTAAACCTTAAAACCTATACCTTAAGGCCTAAACCCTAAAAATTAAGAAACCTTAAAAAAACCCTTAAAACCCCTAAAAACCTTTTAAAATCCTAAACCTAAAAAACCCTTAAGAAAATCATAAGCCCTTCTAAACCCTAAAAAACTCAAAAAAATCCTTAAACCTAAAACCCTAACCTGTAAACCCTAAACCAAGAAACCTTAAACCCTAACATATGCTAAGAAACACTAAACCGTAAACCCTAAGAAACTCTAAACCTTAAACCCTTATAAACCCTAAGATCAAAGAAACCCTAATACCCTAAAACCTAAACCCTAAATCCTAAGAAACCCTATACATAAGAAACCCTAATACCCTAAACCTTAAACCTTATGAAACCCTAAAAACCTTTAAAACTCTAAACCTAAACAAACTAAAAAAAAACCCTTTAGAACCCCTGAAAAACCTTTAAAAACCTTAAACCTTAAAAAAACCTAAAAAACCCTAAGCCCTACACCATAATATACCCTAAAACTCATTAAAAAAAAACCCTAAATCCTAAGAAACCCTATCAAACCCTAAACCATACGAATCGCCTAAGTCCTAAGAAAACCTAAACCCTAAAAAACACTCAGAAACCCTAAACCCTAAAAAACCTTTAAAAAAAACCTTAAAACCCCTAAACCCTAAACTCTAAACCCTAAACCCAAAACCATAAGAATCCCCTAAACCCTAAGAAAACTTAAACCTAAAAAACACTAAGAAACCCTAAACCCTAAAAAACCTAGATAAAACCATAAAACCCCTAAACCAAAGAAACCCTAAACTCTAAACCCTTAAAAATCATAACCCCTAAACCCAAAACCTAAGAAACCCCAGACGCTAAACCTGAAAAAATACTAAGAAACCCTAAACCCTAAAAAATAACAAAAAAATCCTTTAAAAACTCTAAACCTAAAAAACCTTTAAGAAATCCTAAACCTAACAAACCCAAAAAAAAACAACCTAAACCCTAAACCCTAGAACAACCCTAAACCTAAAATACTAAACCCTAAACCCTTCACCCTAAAAGTCCAAAAAAAACCCTAAGAAACCTTAAAAGCTAAACTCTAAACCCTAAGAAACCATAAACCATAAACCCTAAGAAAGACTAAACCCAAAACCTTAGGGATAAACCCTAAGCTCCAAGCCTTGTGAAACTCTAAGAAACCCTAAAACCTATGAAATCCTAAGAAAACCTAAACCCCAAAAAACCCTAAAAACCTTTAAAAACCCTAAAAACTCCTAAATCATAAAAAATTTCTTAATCTAAAACCGTAAGCCCTAAGAAACCCAAAGCCCTAAGAACCAATAAACCGTAAAAAATCATAAAAATCCTAAAAAATCTTTAAAAACCTAAAACCTAAAAAAATCCTAGAAAAACTTAAGCTCTAAACCATAAACCCTAAAAACCCTTAAACAAAAAACCTAAACCTAAAACCCTAAACCCTAAGAAACCCTAAACCCTAAGAAATCCTAAACGCTAAACTCTTTACCCTAAGAAAAACTAAACCCTTCACCCTAAACCTTAGGGCTAAACCCTAAACCCTAAAAAGAACCCTAAAAAACCATTAATACCCCTAAACCTAAAAACCAACCTTAAATACCTTAAACCCTAAAAACCCATAAAATCCTAAAAAATTATTAAAAACCCTAAACCTAAAAAAACCCTAGAAAAACATAAGCTCTAAACCCTAAACCTAAAAACCCTTAAACATAAAACTTAAACCTAAAACCCTAAACCCTAAGAAACCCTAACCGCTAAACCCTAAACCAAAAACCTTAAACAACCTTAAAACCACTAAAAACTTTTAAAATCCTAAAAAACCATTGCCCTAAACCCTAAACCATAATAACCCTAAATCTAAAACCCTAATCCCTAAGAACCCCTAAACTGTAAAAACACATAAAAATTCCTAAAAAAACTCTAAACGTAAAAATACCCTAGAAAAACTTAAGCAATAAACCCTAACCCATAAAAACCCTTAAACAAAAAACCTAAAACCCTAAACCCTAGACCATAAGAAAGCCTAAGCCCTAGACCCTAAAAACCCTAAACCTAAAGCCCTAAACACTAAACCCTAAGAAACCCTTAACCCTAAAAAACCCTCAGCCCTAAACTCTAAGAAACCCTAAACCTTAAAAAACCCTCAGCCCTAAACTCTAAGAAACCCTAAACCTTAAAAAACCCTCAGCCTAAACCCTAAGAAACCCTAATTCCTAAACACTTAAAAATCCTTAACCCTAAAAAACCATTACAAAATCTTTTACAAAACCCTAAACCTAAAAACCCTAAAACTCTAAGCTCTAAACCCTAAATATCCCTAAAAGACCCCTAAATTCCAAACCCTAAACCCTAAATTCTATGCCCTAAAACACCCTAACAAATCTTAAAAATCCCTAAATCCTAAAAAACCATTAAAAACATTTTAAAACCCTAAGAATTCCTAAACCCTAAACCATAAGTAACCCTAAACCCTAAATCATAAATCTTAATTTTTAAACCCTAAACCCTAAACCCTAAAAATCCTAAGAAACCCTAAACTGTAAATCCTAAACCCTAAGAAACACTAAACCCTAAACCTTAGGACAAAACCCTAAACCCCAAGCCTTATGAAACACTAAGAAACCCTAAACCCTAAACTCTAAAAAAACCTAAACCCTAAAAAAACCTTTAAAAAAACTAAACCTAAAAAAACCACTAAAAAACCCTTAAAACCCCTAACCCCTAAAAAAAACCCTAAGCCATAAACCCACCCTAAGCCCTAAGAACCCCTAAACCGTAAAAAATCATAAAAATCCTAAAACAACCTTTCAAACCCCTAAACCTAAAAACACTCTAAACCTAAAAAAAAACCTAGAAAAACTTAAGACCTAAACCCTAAACCCTAAAAACCCTTAGATAAAAACCGTAAACCCTAAGATACCCTAAATGCTAAACCTTATGCCCTAAGAAACCTTAAACCCATCACCCTAAACCTTAGGGCCAAACCCTAAGAAAGCCTAAACACTAAGAGATAAAAAAACCCTAAATAACCTTTAAAAACCCTAAACCCTAAAATCTAAAACCATAAGCCCTAAGAACCCCTAAATCGTAAAAAATCCTAAAAAAACCTTTAAAAACCCTGAACCTAAAAAAAAACTCTAAACCTAAACAAAACCTTAGAAAGACTTAAACCCTAAAAATCCAAAAAAAAACTAAACCTAAAACCCCAAACCATAAGAAACCCTAAACGCTGAACCCTATACCCTAAGAAACCCTAAATCCTTAACTCTAAACCATAGGGCTAAACCCTAAACCCCATGCCTTATGAAACACTAAGAAACCCTATACCATAAGAAAATCTAAACCCTGAAAAAACCCTAAAAACCTTTAAAAACCCTAAACCCCGAAAAACCTTTAAAAACCCTAAACCTAAAATACCCTAAGAAAACCCTACAAATCCCTTTAAAACCCTAAACCCCAAAAAACCCTAAACTCAAAACCCTATGACCTAAATCCTAAGAAACCCTAAACCTTAAGAAACGCAAAATCCTAAAAAACCCTAAGAAACCATAAAAACCTTTAAAAACTATAGTCGGAAAAAACCCTAGACCTAAAAAACACTAAAAAACCCTAAACCCTAAAAAACTAGAAACCCTATACAATAAATCCTAAACCCTAAGAGACGCTAAACCTTAAACCCTTTAGCTTAGGGCCAAAATCCTAAACCCTAAATCTTAGGCCTAAACCCTAAACATTAAGAAACCCTTAAAACGCCTAAAAAGCTTTTAAAACCCTAAACCTAAAAAACCCTTAAAAAATCATAAGCCCTAAACTCTAAACCCTAAAAAACTCAAAACAAATCCTTAAACCTAAAATCCCACGCCCTAAACCCTAAACCAAGAAACCCTGAACCCTAACATACATTAAGAAACCCTAAGAAACACTAAACTGTAAACCCTAAGAAACTCTAAACAAGAAACCCTTATAAACCCTAAGCTCTAAGAAACCCTAATACCCTAAACCCAAAACCCTATGAAACACTAAAAACTTTTAAAAACTCTAAACGTAAAAACTCTAAAAAAAAAACCTTTAGAAATGCTAAAAACCTTTAAAAACCTTAAACCTAAAAAGACCTAAAAAATACTAAGCCCTACACCATAATTTACCCTTAAAATCATTAAAAAACCCTAAACCCTATACCATTAGAATCCCCTTAACCCTAAGAAAACCTAATCCCTAAAAAAATACTAAGAAACCCTAAACCCTACAATACCTAAAAAAAACCCTTAAAACCCCTAAACTTAAGAAACCCTACACCCTAAACTCTAAACCATAAACCCTAAGAAACCCTAAACCGTAAACCCTTAAAAACTATAAGTCCTAAACCGAAAGAAACCCTAAACCCTAAAACCCCTAAACCGTAAAAAACCATAAAAATCCTAAAAAAAACCTTAAAACCGTAAACCTAAAAAAACTCTAAACCTAAAAAAATCCTAAATGCTAAACCCTATACCCAAAGAAACCATAAATCATTCACGCTAAACCTTAGGGCTAAATCCTAAGAAACCCTAAACTCTAAGAAATAAAAAAACCCTAAAAACCCTTTAAAAACCCTAAACCCTATAAAAACCCTAAATCTAAAACCCTAAGCCTTAAGAAGCCCTAAGTCGTAAAAAACCGTAAAAATCCTAAAAACCCATTAAAAACCCTAAACCTAAAAAAACTCTTAACCTAAAAAAACCCTAGAAAAACTTAAGCCCTAAACCCTTAACCCTAAAAACCCTTAAAACAACAACTAAACCTAAAACCCCAAACCCTAAGAAACCTTAAACGCTAAATTCTATACCCTAAGAAACCCTAAATCCTTAACTCTAAACCATAGGGCTAAACCCTAAACCTCAAGCCTTATGAAACACTAAGAAACCCTAAACCCTAAGAAAACCTAAACCCTAAAAAACCCTTAAAACCTTTTAAAACCCGA
>JAJONR010004219.1:0-105945 GCA_029582245.1 Solanum etuberosum
TTTTTTTTTTTTAAAAAAATTTTGGTTTTTTTTTTTTTTTTTTTTTTTTGCATTTGATTGTTTATAACCTTTACATGTTTGTTATGAAGAAACAATTTTTTTTGATCTAATAAGAGGAGGAGGGGATGCATAAATAGTTAGAATTCATTAATTGAGAAATGTGATGTTAGTGGTTATAGTTTTTGTATGTGTTGCTTTGACTCTTCAAAAATGTTGACGGGGGTGTGTCGGATACTTTAAAAGTAGTGCATTTTGGAGAATCGGACACGGTGTGGCAATAAAGATAGGTTTTTGTTGCTTTTTACTTCTTTTTTGGGGATGGGATGGGGTGCTAGAAGTGCTTGGGAATGTTGTGCACCAAAGTTTGATGGTGGAAGGTTTGGTGAAAAATGGAGATTGTTGTTTTTGTTAGAAAAAAATTATTGCTTTTCTTTTATTTTTGCAAATTTTATAATCATATTGCTTCTGGACGGAGGCGGAGCAAGAATTTTTAGTTTATAGGTTCTGAATTCTAAAAAAGGCAAGTTACTGGGGTCTTGATAAGTTATTTATACATATTGAGTGAATGACCTTTTTCGTTGAAGGTTTAAATTTGATGAAATTTCAGTGTCTTGAGTTTGGTGGATGGAATGTTAGTAGAAGGTTCTGTTTCAGAAAGTTCGAGTAGTTGGCTTGTGATGATTTTTTAATAACGGTGGTGTTCCAACTTCCAGGCTCTTGATGATTATATTGGATCGAGCGTGTGAAAGTTGATAAACATTGTTGAGAGATACGATTTAACTGTAAAGTTATTTGGGAAAAAGATGTCAAAAGTTCGTTCTTTAAAGCCCAAAAAACGTCTGTTCCTTGGAAGTTATTGCTATTTCAGAACTACTCACTGCTAAGATTCATTGGTTGCCTGCATTGTGTTGTATGGTCATGACCTTCTTATATACCCCCTCCGTCCCAATTTATGTGAAGGTTTTGACTCTGCACAGAGTTTAAGAATGAAATTAAATTTTTTGAAACTTGTGGTCTAAAATAAGTTGTAGTTTTTTGTGTGACTATTGATCATCTCATTAAGGGTAAATAAGGAAGTTTATAGTTAAATTGTAACTAAATATAGAAATGTGTTATTTTTTGGGACCGACTAAAAAGGAACGAGTGTCATAACTAGGACGGAAGGAGTAACAAAATGAGTCTAGTGTAGATCACGAAATTATTTTCTTCTTTAATCGTTATTTAAGGTTATACGTAGTCATGTTTGAGATCCTCTTTTGTTTCTGTTGAAAATCGAGATACTTTATACTGCTTTATGATAATATGTATTTAGATTCATTTCTATATTTAGTTTTTCTAACAATTGTGTCCTAATTAGAAATCCAGCAATTAGAAAAGCCTCCTTACTTCATCTGCATTTATCATTCTCATGTCCGGATCAACTTGTGTACACCATGACTCGTATATCGAGTAGTTTGCTATAGCCTACAAGCACAGGTCGGGTAAATCTGCGTTTCAAAGCTAAAGTAGATGGGCTCATACTGAGTGTTGTAGCAGGGTTTTGAACCCGGGATCTCAAATTTGGAAATTGCTATGCCTTAACCATTAGATCATCTATTTAGGAACTCCTATATAAGGAGCTCTCTATGTATTATTCACAACTCAATTCAGTAAAGGATTTCACGCTTCTATTTGTCTTTTCACAATTTCTAACTGTCAATGGCGCACAATTTCACAACTTTGATGGTTTACGGGCATCATGTATATAGCTTCTTCCGTACCTTCCCCGAAAAACTTCAGTTCTTGGTGATTTGGTCTTTAGCTTGTCATATTACATGCATTCATGTCTAAAGTTGCCTTCTTACTTGCTCTTCGATTTGTAGCATATTTAACTAATAGTAGCTTATTGACATTACAATGGGGTGCTTCTTTTCGCAAGATAATAGCATGACATAAAGATTATCAGGGTGATTTTTGTTCTCTCTGTGTTGTATTTTTCCCTTTATTCTTCGCTAGAAGCTAAGAACAACTAAGTGAATCTTGTATGGCTCAACCCCCTTCCCTCTTGAATAACGAACTCAGTTTTCTTTGTGCTAATTTTCTTGGAGAAAAGACAACTGAATCATGATTCCAATTACAATGTGATTGCAGACCTGATGCCACCCTCACCCGGAATGGATGCATTGTCGAAACAGGTTCTCTTTGTTTCTTCATCTCATAATGGAATTCAATAACTTTCTCAGTTTTCCTTTATTGATTAATACATACCTCCTTGTGCTTTGTCTTTGTTTCATTCTTTGGAATGCATTAACCACGAAGAGAAGGTAAATGCTATTTTTCTTTAACAGCTGATACCCGTACATTATAGAGGTTCTTGACATAGGATTAGAAAGTTTGCTTGTTTTTGAGGTTTTGAAGCTCCATCCTGAATAACTCTAAAGTGAAATCTTCATGCACAACTAGATTGGAAGGTGATATAATGTTGTAGATACTTCAAGCGTAAATGAGCTTGAAGTACTACACTATTTGAGTGTTTTGTGCTTGTCTTCTTTCTAAGAGATCTCATTTTGCATTATGAGCAGAAGTTCTCTCATCAAGTCGACAGCAGTGGAATAAAGTCTTTTTTAACTATTGCGGGGGATATCATGGATGGTCCTGTGAAGGTAACACAAGGCCAACAATCATCTATTGTTCACCGTCGAAATATTGACCTTCTAAAGTCTCTGAGGCATCCGCGTCACTACGGCCGTCATTATTCTCGACGGAGGTCTGCTAGTAATGCTGAGGCATCAGCTTCCCATGGTGGTTATACGCCTTCTTATGATGAGAAGTGGTCTTTAAAGATGGCAAGCAAATTCTCTACAGATTCTGGACATGACACAGGTGCACCTTATGTCCTTTACGTAAGACTTATTCTTTTAACTTAAACCTCATACGTAATCACCTGAAAATCCCTTGGCACTTGGCATGAACAAGCATGAACCTTCTTCTTATAACTGAAACCTCATATAAAACTAAGTAGTTTCACATAGACCTTTGTGCCTCAGAGGCCAAGTCGTCGTCATGATATAAGACAAACAGTAATTTTAATAGTAGCTCAGTGTTACATCACAGTGAGAGTTTCTCTTTTCCTTTTAGTATTTGTCTAGCACGATTCTCGTGTATCTGTTGAATCTATTTGAAAAATTAGAGCTTGAAGCACGTCTCACTTCATTTTTTTTTTTTGCATTCTCTGGTCAGATAATAGGCAAAAAACATTTCACAGAACAGAAGGTGTTCCGTCCAGTTCATTGGCAACGAGGGTGATATCATCCGATGCAGGGAAACTCTTTTGTGTACTATGCAACAAGTTTTTGAAGAAGGAACCCTACATTGTCCTTGAAAACAGTTTGCCTATAGGCGAGACGTCTATAGTGGCAGTCTTAGCTTGTGGTCATCTTTACCATGCTGATTGTTTGGAACAGAGAACGAACCGTGAAGATAGACAGGATCCGCCCTGTCCAGTTTGTCTCGGCTTGGTTTCTCACGTCGATGCACCAGTAGAACTGGATTGAGTAGTAGGTCAGCTTTTATACCTGGATACTGATCATCTTTTTTGAGATTGGTTTCATCTAAGGTTGAAAAATGATAAATGGGGATCATGTATGGTAACTTTAAGACACGTTACGTGTTTGAATTTCTGCTGAGAACAAAAGGCCGGTATTTAAGTGGTGAAGCATACAAGGACAAACCTATTATTCAGCTATTTCTCTTTTTCTGCATTAAAACTAGGGTGGAGCCAGATAGAGGCAAGGGGTTTCAGGATTCAGATAAACCTCTTTCGGTGGAAAATTATATTGTATATATTTGATTATGCTTGTAAATTAGTAATTACTATGTTTCTAAACACCCAAGGCTTTGGTTCGGTGGTAAGTGCACAATATATGATGTGTGGTTAAGATCTACTCACGTGTTCAAACTTTGTTGAGAATAAAAGCTCGGTACTTAAGTGGTGAACAATGACAAACCTATTAATAAGCGCCCAAGGCTTTGGTTCGATTGTAAGAGTACAACACATGATGTGTGGTTAACATCTACGTTACGTGTTCAACCTCTGTTGAGAACAAAAGCTCGGTACTTAAGTGGTGAAGGTTACAAGGACAAACCTATTAAAAAAAGTACTAGTATTTGAAAATTGAAATTGTGTTTGGACGTTAATTTGGAGTGAAATTGTAAAAATGAAATATACAAATATGTGTATTGAAATGGATCAATTGGGAAGTTAGTTGAATGGAGGGAGAATTATAGAATATGTATATAGTTTATATATACATACTGGGAATATTATTTTATTTATATCCCTATACAATATAAGTTTGGAAAAATCAATTAATATAGTTAAGGCACATTATATGGGATTGGTTGATAAATTAGGTCTTTTAATTATTAATTTAGTCAAGTGAATGAGCCAAATCCACAATTTATATATTAGCAACAACACGTGAAAAATAACAAAATATCTAAACAATTATTTTTTAAAGGATTGCAAATAGAAACCCAAGAAATAGGGGTTACTTAATTAGAATTGTATTAATATAAATTGAACCCTGATTATGATGTCGATTTTAATATATGAATAAGTTACTCCTTTACTAGCTATCAAATGATCTCTTAATTCATACCCAATCACTTGGTTGGATGATTTGAATTGATCGAATAAAATTTTAAACAACATTTAAGTTTGAGATGTCGATCTACATAGTAACTAATTTCTTGACTTTATATGAATGAACATTGCCATCAATTAATCATTTACATTATGGATATATATAGAGAAACATTAAAGTTTTATTTCCTCATTTAAAAATGGCCAAATACTATTATAATTAGTGGTACAAAAAGATATAATTGCCAATTTCTTTCTTGTGTGGATGTCATATAATATATCTGGCCTACTTAACTTCCACCAACTAGCCAAGTTTTATTTCCCAAATAGTCAAATCATTAATCACAATTAAATATGCTCATGGCCCCCCCATAGTTAAATATTCAAACAAAAATGGACTCTTTTTGAAAAATTGTACTAATATGTTAAGGTCAATAAAATGTAGATATTTGAATTACTTAAGATTGATTTAAATAATTAATTTCAATTCTAAAAAATAATTTATATATGTCTTTTGCAATTTTTTCTGTGAATATTCCTATTTTTAAATTATTTCTTTTGCAAGTTTATTCGCTTAGAAATGATTTTAAACGTACGTAGTTAAAATTGAAAATTCGTGTTTAAATTCAAATATCATTATCTGAAGTGTGGTCTTGTAAAGGTTAAACATCAAATATTTTTGCCTGAAGTTTGGTATGACCTACTAAGATCAACTTCAGATATTTTTGACAGCAGTTATGGACATGACAAGATCAAAATTAAGATATTTTTTTACTGAAGTGCATGTAAAAATGATAAATTTATGTGTGTCTGAATTTTTCATGTATCATGATGTATGAATGACTGAAGTGCATGTAATATCGACTAAAATATTTTGGTCAATTTTTTCTTTGTTCTTCGAATTTAAAAAATTTAACACACGATTAACATTAAAATTTATTCCAGAGGTTAATATTACAGAAAAATTAGAATAAAATAAAAAACAAAAATATTATATCATAAATCACAAAAAAGATTAATTTTATGCAGTGATACCTCAAAAGATCTTTGAAATTATCCCAAAATATTATTTCAAAATTGTCTAACTAATGAAAAGTTAATCATGACCCATGAAAGCTATGTATGAGAAAAACTATAATTATTTTTAGGTTGATTAATAAATGGAAGGCCACAATTATAAAGCAAAGTGATGCCAACACTCATAGGCTTAACACAACTGTAATAGACAATGACAAAAAATGATTAAAAGTATAACTTCAAAAACAGTTAACAATAATTTGAAAGTTTTCCATCAAAGTAATAGGGCCAAAAAGACAAAAATCTCCAAATTTAATTAAATTGTCGTTGTTATTTGACTTGACATAAAATTAATCAAAAAAAGTGTGGATTTTCTAAACTTATGATAACAAGTATTCTATATATGTAATGATTATAAAACTTTGAAATGTATGACTTCAAACTATCGTATCATTTGTGTAGTTATAATAAGTACTTGTAATTAAGAAAATATAAAAATATATCATTTTCTTTTGACGGATTGATAAGGAAATAATGTTGAACAATGTTAAATCGCAAAAATATCAATTTAGTTACACATATTCTTTTTTATGAGACACATTTCTGTCCTTAAAAGGGCATTTTTTTTTGTATTATCTAAAATAAATTTAACTTAAATGTCATGCTTTTATAGCAAGAGAAATGTTTATAACATATTTAAGATTAAACTTTTTTTTTTATAAAAAATTCGTATTCAATCAGATAAAATAATCATTTCACTAATAACAAAAATAACCATCAAAATGAATAGTTTTGAAAAAAATGGAATTTGTACATCAAAATGTTCCACAACAACTTTTTATAACAACATTTTTTATAACAACAACAACAACATGCCCCGTAATGTTTCACAAATACGTTATGAGGAGGGTAAAACTGTATACAAATTTTACCCTCTTTTCTGTAATAGGTTCTCGACTCATTTTTTTTTTTTTTTAAAACATGTTTGAAAGAGATGCAAGAGTAAAATATAATGATAAAGATATTGAAAAAGGAAAAGTACCAACAACAAAATAGTAAAGATACCAAAATAATAAAAATTATGATAAGATCGAAGAATAAGATAATATTAACATAATAATAATGATAATACTGGTATTTAACAAAAACGACTTTCCAGACTAAAACCCTCATCTAGTCATCTAACACTAAGAAGAGACAAAACACTCGACTATCTATTAACAATTTATATCCTGATCATCGAACTTCATATTCCCCTATCTAGGATCATGTCTTCTGTGAGCTAAAGATATATCGTGTCATATCTAATTACTTCTTCTCAATTCTTACTCAGTCTAACTCCACCTCTCCTCAAACCTATCATTGTGAGTCTCTCCCACGGACACTAGGCATTTGTGCTCTCCCTCTTTACATGCCCGAATCATTCCAGTCTCATTTTTCGTATCTTGTCCATCACATAAACTACTCCCACCTTACTTTATATATCTTCGTTCTTAATCTTGTCATGACAATACTAATCAGTCCAACAATCACTCTATAAAACTTACTTTTAAGTCTCGGTGACATCTTCTTACATCACATTGGTCACCTAATGTTACTCTTCATTTTTATCCACCTCACTTCAATTCTACAAAATACATCTCCGTTGATCTCTCCATTTCCTTGTATTATAGACCCACATTAATACTCGACACTTTCCCTTTTGAAAATGACTTATGTATCAATCCTCAATTCCCCATTCACCTCTTATGACGCAACACTTAACTTGCACTTCATATACTCGATTTTATTCCTTCTCAACCTGAAGCCCTTTAAACTTTAGAGTCTATCTCCAAATCTTCGATCTATCGTTCCAAATCTCCGGTATGTTGCTAATCTCCAATCTATTTTAAAATATTTTTTTCTTAATTTTTTTTGTTTAATTAAATGATAAAAAGAAATGATCATCAAATAACTTTTAACATTAGCTCACTAAAAAAATACCACTAATTACCACTATAAAACTAATACTACTTAAAAAAGATTCGAATCTGTCCATTCGAACATTCGAAGTTTCCTACCCCAATATGCGAATCGTTCCAAATTTCTCAAAGCACAATGAATCCGACGGCTACAAATCCATGAAAAACTCCGCCATTATTGTGTTTTCCCTGTAAAGCATCATTCTTATTTATTTTGAACTGAAAAAAGCATCATTCCAGTATCTTCAACAGCACCTTCCCTTCTCCTCTTATTATTATTGTACTGAAAAAACCCACCCCATTTCCTCCATAATTGTACTGTATTAGTTCCATTTTCTGAAGAAGAAGAAAAAGGGTGTTTAATGGTGTCAAAATCTTGAATTGTTATGTAAAGTTCCATTTTTTCTGAAAAAGGGGGTTAAAGGGTGTCCAAATCTTGAATTTTTCTTTGAATTTGTTGAACCATTACCCTTTTTCATCCTTACTTGTACTGTCTAGCTTCATTTTCTGAAGAAGAAGAAGAAGAAGAAGAAAAAGGATCTTAAATGGTGTCCAAAATTTGATCTTTCTCCCCATTTCCTTCATACTTGTGTTGTCTAGCTCTGTAATCTCCATTTTTCTGAAAAAGGGTCTTAAAGGGTGTCCAAAATTTGATCTTTCTCCTCATTTCCTTCATACTTATGTTGTCTAGCTCAGTAATATCCATTTTTTCTGAAAAAGGGTGTCCAAATCTTGATTTTTTCTTAAAAATTGTCTTACTAGTACCCTATTTTCTTCCTACTTGTGTTGTCTAGCTCTGTAAGTCCAAAGCTTTGTTTTTTCTTAAAATTTGTTACTAAAACTTGTTATTGTTTTAACTTTACTCAACTTCGTTTGATGTTTTCCCGGATATAGAAAGTTAACAACCCCATTTATTCTCTAGATATCTACCATTCATCTTCTTGAAAGAGGGTGTCCAAATCTTGGATTTTCTTAAGCCTTTTTTTGTGTTCTTGTGATCTTTGCCAGAAAACCCAATTTCAGGTAAAAGGGTGGTTGAAAGTTACTTTTTTTCCCCCTTCTCTCTGTCCTTTTACTGGTTGGTATTTGACACTTTGTGTACATTTTTCAGGTACCTTATTGTTAGGATTGGTGAAAAAAAGAGGTTAGAATATGGTGAGTAATGTGACTACCCCTAGGAAATCTATACACAGAGTGTTGGAGAGAGTTGGGGTTTATGGGTTTGTTGGTGGTAGCAGCCAGAAGAGATTAAAGTGTGATTTTCAAGATGAAGAATATGACACCATGGAAATGGTGCAGATTGGTGCTGAAAGGACTAAAAATGTGCTTATTTTGATGAGTGATACTGGTGGTGGACATAGGGCTTCAGCTGAGGCAATTCGAGATGCCTTCAAGTTAGAATTTGGGGATGAATATAGAGTGAGTTTTAGTTTTTGTTCCTTTTAATTGATTACACATCTTTGATCTTTTATTTCTCATGTAGTTTCTTGTCCTCCGATTTCCGTTACCATCTACTATCCCTTGTACTCCAATTATCTGTTTTTTTTTTTCAGAATTCTTTCTCATGTTTTCCTTTGTATATGCTTTGATATGCTTTTCCTTTAGCCGAGGGTCTATCGGAGACAACCTCTATACCTCTCAAGGTAGAGGTAAGGTGTGCGTACACTCGACCCTCTCTGGATCCTACTTATGGGATTACTAGTTTGATGTTGTTGTTGTATCTTTGATGTTTTTCTGATTTTGTTTAACCAGATTGGTTTTTGGTTCTTGGAATTTTTGGAGCTTCTGTGATTTGCTTGCTTAGTTGTTAAGTACATGTCAATGGAGTGCGGTCCCACGGGGTCCATCTAATGAGGTCAAATTTTTTATTCTCAAAATTGGAAAACTTTGATTTTGATTTTAAAATTGATAAACCTTGTTTCAGATATTCAGATTGCGTGTTTGATGTTTAATAATGACGTTACAAAATATGGTTTAAGCAAAAACATATTTTAGACTCTCTTCCTCCTATTTTTGTAACTTCAAAACTATATTCTTTTATGGCATATTGATTTACAACAACAACAACATATCCAGTGTGGTCCCATAAGTGTAGTCCGGGGAGGGGTAGATTGTACACAGACCTTACCCTGAGCTTGTTTCAGATAGATCCTCGGCTCAAGCAAAAGCATTTCAAAGCAGGTGAAGAAAAGAAATAACGGGAGTGAAGATGCTATGGAAAAATAAAATGTCATTTAGCTTCTTTAGCATCTTGCCAAACTCTTGTCTTATTATTACTTTGATATGATTCTCACAGTCTAGGGAGATGCAAAAGTCTTTGCTGCATTGGACCTACCATGATTTCAAATAGATCTTGCCTAATGTGGACTATACATGCAGATTTTTGTCAAGGATGTTTGGAAGGAATACACTGGCTGGCCATTGAACAACATGGAGCAACAATACAAGTTCATGGTTAAACATGTTGGCCTTTGGAGCGTCGCATTTCATGGCACGTCGCCTCGTTGGATACACTCTGTCTATCTTGCTGCTATTGCCGCCTTCTATGCTAAGTACGTTACCGTCTCCTCTGCTTTTAACTTTTTTTGTGCCTTGTCTTAAGTTAGAGATATTTTTTGTTGTTATATGTCCAATGCTCTTTCTAGGGCAATGCTCAATGAGTTTTATTACTTTCTTGATCTTTTTCGTTGTATCTTTTTCGAAGATATGGATCATTTGGTACTCGTTCAAAAGAAAATTGGAGATGAATGTTCTTTAAGTAATGTGTTGAACTTTTTAGCGTCCAACTTCCGTAGGGGTTTCTAATTTCTGTTTGTATTGTTGAATTTATAGAGAGGTAGAAGCTGGCCTGATGGAGTACAAGCCAGATATAATCATTAGTGTTCATCCTCTCATGCAGCACATTCCTCTTTGGGTTCTTAAATGGCAAGGCCTACAGAAAAAAGTTATTTTCGTAACCGTCATTACGGATCTCAACACTTGCCACCGGACATGGTAAATAGCTAACGAATTCTAGAGTCTTAATGCATTCATATCGTATAACAATCCGACGTATGAAGACTTTCTATTTTAGGTTTCATCCAGGAGTCAATCGTTTGTACTGCCCCTCCGAGGAGGTAGCAAAGAGGGCATCGCTAGATCGCTTGGAAGGATCTCAGATACGTGTTTTTGGGTTGCCCATCCGGCCTTCTTTTTGCCGGGCAGTTCTTTCGAAGGTGAATGTCTGAAAAAAAGGCTCCATTTCTCTTTCTTTCTTCCTCAAGACATTTTTCCCCTTTTTATTTGTGGGAAGAAAATTTGATTTGTAATCTTCTTTTTTATTTTCCTCCTCAATGCTTTCGGTAGGATGACCTTAGAGTAGAACTTGAGATGGATCCCACATTGCCAGCGGTTTTGCTGATGGGTGGCGGTGAAGGGATGGGTCCTGTGAAGAAAACTGCAAAGGCTCTTGGAGAAGCACTCTTCAATAAGGAACTTGGCAAACCTATCGGTCAAATGATTGTCATATGTGGACGCAATGAGGCCTTAGCATCCACATTACGATCACTCGAATGGAACATTCCCGTTCAGGTAAATGGAACGACAACCTTTAAGGATGGACGGCTTACAAAACATAATAAGAAAGTTTTCCAAAGAAAATTAGTCAGTTGTAGTAAAATGTTATTATAGAGGATGACTATCATAGAGAGGTCTGACTGTATCTTATATTCGTTAATGTTCAGATCAAGGGATTTCAGAAACAGATGGAGAAGTGGATGGGTGCTTGTGATTGTATTATCACCAAGGTATGTCAATATGTCACTTAATTTTACAACGACTATCTCGCCTTTTTGGCGCAACTGCTGAAATTCTGTTTCTGCACTTCATAGGCTGGACCTGGTACAATTGCAGAAGCATTAATCAGGGGGCTTCCCATTATTCTGAACGACTACATCCCCGGACAAGTTAGTGAATTATAGAAGTTGACTAGTTGAGTCTTGGTGGCTTATTTGAGCTTGTTATTGATTCATCCCTTTTTGTGCATCTTCAGGAGAAGGGAAATGTTCCGTTCGTAGTCGACAATGGAGCTGGCGTTTTCACACGACGCCCCAAGGAAACAGCTCGGATAGTTGCAGAATGGTTTACCACCAAAAGCGATGAGCTTAAAAGGAAGTCGGAGAACGCGCTGAAACTTGCACAACCTAATGCTGTCTTTGATATTGTGAAGGACATACATGAACTTGCATGCCAGAGAGGTCCTCTTGCCAACATTCCTTACATATTGACATCTTCATTTTCAAGCCTAATTTAGCATAATAGATTGAAGTTGGTTTGTTGCTAGTTGCATATTATGTAGACAAGAATAGGTTCAATTGATTAGTCTCATTCTTTGGCCACAAAGGCTTTGGTGGTATTCTTTTAGCTAGTCAAGTTGTGATCCTTTGTTAAAAATATAAGAAAAAGTGAAGGTGCATTTTCCTTGGAGTTTTGTGTGGAAATAGAGTAGTATTATTATGGTTTTTGACTCTATTTTCATGTTTTTTTTTTTTTTTTTTTGTATATATTCTTTTAATATGACTCGATTCTATTATTACATGTTGTTTCATTTGCTTTGGTTATTGTATTATTGATTGTTGTTACTATTCTTTTTTCTACATGACCTCTTCACTACTGTATTTCCTTTTGCTTATTGATTTTGATATGCTTTATTTGAGCCGAGGGTTCAAGCGGAAATAACCTCTCTGCCTTCACAAGGTAAAGGTAAGGCTCCGTACACACCAGACTCCACTTGCTGGATTACACTGGATATGTTGTATGTGTGGCTTTCCTAGTTTCTTGCAAAACAATAGAGGTTGCTTGTCTTCAAAGGATCTCTATGAAGAGGTTGTTTCCTACACTGAAAAAGGATTTTCATTTGTCCACCAACTCCCAACAAGACTCTTGATATATTTTTTTCACTTAGATAGTAGAATATGTTGAATTTTTGTGACCTTCTCTTTTTGTTTTTTTTGTTGGAGCCTTGCGTGGGGTCCACTAAACGGACAAACGCTCAATATCAAAGATTTTTTCATTTTCAGACTCAAATTTGAAACAGTCAATAATATTATATTGAATTGTATGATTTAGGGTGTCAATGGTACGGTTCGGTCGGTTATTTTTTTTAAATTATACCATCCTAATTTTCGGATATTTTATAATATATAACCAAAATTAGACTTTTTAAAACTATTTCAATCATATCGGTTTCTCTTCGGTATCGGTACGGTTCGATTTATTTTCGTTTTTTTTTTTTCACTTTTAAAATATCACCTCAAAATATACTACCATTAATATATTTCTTCACAAATATGTTCTTGAAGAAACACTTTAATTCTTCACCAAAAAGACAAGAATGTAAAACCTTGTTGCCGTATTGTTTGATCTTAAATATTTAATAAGAGTGTTTGGATAGGTTTTGTTGTATTGTGTTTGATAGAGTATCTATTACAGTATCTTTTAATTTTAAACCTAATTAAGTAAAGACTAATTAAAAAATAAAGATTCATAGTCATCTAGTCACTAGAGGCCTAGGACCTAAGTTATATTTATATTTGAAAAATGTTATAAAATATATTTATATATTAAATTTAACATATTTTTTATATATAAAATATATTTACATACATGTAAGGTTATTCGGTTCGGAAAATTTTCAGTTTTTTCATAAATTAAAAAAATCACCCCAATTGTTCGGGACAGTTATACACTTAAATAAAAGTCCACGATTTTATTGAAATAGCATAAATCGGTTCGGTTCGGTTAGATTCAGTCGATTTTTCATATTCTTTTGACACCCCTAGTATGATCATCTCATTTAAAAAGCTTAATCACACAATTTAACACGAGTGGAGGTTTGAATATGAATGGAGGAGTTTTCTTTGGCTTTTGGAAAGGATTTTTCCTTGCTCAAGCAACCGAGGTTTTACAAGAGCACGCCTAAGTTAATCGAGTCTTCAATACAAATATCAAACAACGAAAACTTTTGAAATTTCCTTTGGTACTTGAAAAGGAATTTTCCTTGCTCACTCAAACACAAAATTTTGAAGTTTCCTTGGTCACATTATAATAACTTTGAAGTTTTATTTTTTGGGGATGTTGTGGGGATTAAGTTTTGTTGGTGGGACACTACTAATTTTATACATGTTTATTATTTTATTCATTTTTTGTAAGATACTCTACAAAGGAAAGATCTATTACATCATTATAGAAAACAAGTTGCATATTAATTAATTAGTTTTTTTGACTTAGATGAAATTCAAATTGAAAAATACTCCAATTTAAATGACAATTAAATAATATAATAATTATAATTTAGTTGTTATGTGAGAAAATCTTTATATGTGCCTAGTTGTGTCGAGTATTATGTCCTTGTCTGGCACATGTGGTGGTGCCACGTGGAGGGACCAGGATAGCTTATGTTATCGAATAGGTTGGACTTTATGCAAAATTAATGACGAATTCTAGATTTAATCAGAAGTCTCATGTTATAACTTTAAAATAAGAAAATTTTTAGTAGAAAAACAATTTTCTCCTTCAATAAATTTTATTTAATGTGAATTTAAATTAATCAAAATTAAAAATCTAATATGGAGCAGAAAATAAAAGATTTTTAATTTTGATGGTTAAACCTACTATATTGTATGAGATAGAGTGTTAATTAGTCAAGAACTTTCACGTTCAAATTATGAAAGCTACGGAGATGAGATGTTACGATGCATGTGTGGGCATACTAAAGAGACATGATTAGAAATGAGGATATTGGGGGACAAGGTGCATGAGAGTGACTTTGATGAAGGACAAGATGCGGAAAGCAAGGCTAATATGGTTTATGCATGTAAAGAGGAGCTGCATGAATGTCTCAATATCAGGTGTGAGAGGTTGACGATGGATGGTCTCAAAAAAGGTAGAGGTAGGTCGAATAAGTATTTGGAGAGAGGTAATTAGACAGAACACTTTTTCAACTTACCAATGACGTGACCTTAGATATAAGGTTATGAAGGGTGCGTATTAGGCTAAGGAAGTTAGTAGGCAGTAGTGTGTGTTGTCTTGCTATCCGTCCACACTATTAGTCCTAGTATTGCTCATATAGTTTCTCGTCCTTTAATTTCTTTTATCGCTCGTTATTTCTTGTGCTTCAATTATCGTATTATTTTACTAAACTTCAAATTGGTTAAGAAGAGGCCCATAAACATTGAGTCCAATTCATTCAAAAAGCCCAATAATAGTTGATCGTTAAGCCCATCTTCAACTACCGTCACCGTTAATACCCAATTCCCTCTTCACTTCTTCTTTGATCTTCGCCGGAAAATATCACCCATCCCCGTCGATCTCAAAATCTCTCGCCGGTGAAATTACCTATCTCTTCTCGCAAATCCAGTAAGTAAAATTACGATCTGTTGCATATTTTTTCATATCTACTCTTATGATCATAATTTAACTAATTGCGTTTTTGTTGTTGAAATTGTTGCCGTGATTGTTATTGCTGTGATTATAATTGCTTTTTTCCAAAATGCTTTAAACTGTTTAATTGATATCGTAATTCAGTTAATTTAATTCGCCTGGGAATTAGGGGAAATAGCTAGTTCGGAGCTCTTGCTTATGGAATTTGGATTGAAAAAAAGTCAAAATTGGAAATGAGATGCTACATTAGTGTTTTTATGGCGATAGAGGGAACTTTTTGATGTGTAACGAAAGAGGGATCTTACATGATTTGCTAAACCATGTTTAACCCGAGGCTGAGCTAGGATTTTGAGTTTATGGATTCTAGAAAATGCTGTTTACTAGGTTATTGATAACTTATTTATGTATATCAAGTGAATTTTTGAACATAAATACAAGATTTGAGCCGAAGCTACTGATTCTGCCGAAGTTGTATCTCTCCCCTTGTGTTTAATGGATAATTCTCTAGTAGCGAACATGAAAAAGATACGAATAGAATGGTGGGCAATGAAAGGGCAGAGACGATTTGGAAACTTGAAAAATAAAAGGAACAAGGGGACAGAGGGAGGAAGATGTTGGACTAGATGGAAGATTGTCTGAAATTTACTATATGCATTGTTAATTATCTGATGTAGGTGAAGTAATCGTAATTTTTTTGCATGTCATCTTATATTGGAGTCGTGTTACTTGTATTTCAATTACTATTAGTTATCTGATACTTTATGAGTGCATCTGCAGATTGGTGTATTATCCTCTTTGGTTGGGAAGTATACATTAATCTGGTGCTACGAAACAAAATTTTTTGCAAGGAAAATGGTAAGGAAAGCAATTTTTGCTTACACAGTTTCATTACTTTGGTGACAATTATCCCTCTCTGTGTTGATAGTGTGATAACTTCCACACATGATGAAAAAACATGTTGTTTTCTTTTCCTTTGGTGATTGAACTTGGCCCTTTTCATGGTTTGGTGCACTAAATGAGCTACATGGCTTGCATTTCATATTCCACTATTTTCGAGGTACACTTTGGTTTCTTCAAAGATAAATAAATAAATGACAAATGGTATATTCTGTTTTTAACACATCTCGGCAATGAGGATCTGTTATTGGCAATATGGGATGGATTGCGGTCTTTTCTTTGATTTGTACTCACTTCAAAAAGTCTATAGTTTAATGGTGATAAACAACACAGTAACAGATTTAGAGTAGGGGACTTAGATATGATTTTGATACATGCAAGCAGTACAATAACTTATACACTGATTAACGGAAATAACATGACAGAAATTCCAACCGAAATTGAAGAATAGACAAGAAAGAACCAAAAATACAAAGATTTAGAAGTTAAAAGAATTACCACCAAGGTTCAAGCTTGAAAGTAATTTTGAATTCAGTCCGAACAAAGACTGTTTGAGCCTCAGAAAGATATCAATCTCAAAATATGTTAAAACCTCTCTAAAAAACGAGTTCAACCTTATATGTAGATAATACCTATGTTTGAGAAAAGACAAAATTACACAAAACTGAAAAGCCTCCCAATTTGTCAGACCAGTGTGTCGCGCTTGACCAATTCCTCAAGTTCAGCGCGCCGCACTGAGTCGTAATTTCCAGCCCACTTAACTTTTTGTGTTTGTGTTTCGGTGCAAGGCGTCCAGCCTTAGCTCCTCCGGTCCACACCCAATGCCTTCGTCGTGTGCTGGACTTCACTTTCCAGCAACTTTTTTTTTCAGCCTCTTCCGAGCACTCCTTGAACTCTCAAACATGATATGCTTTGCTCGAATCTTCGACACGCTCTCCAAGCATCTTCTGACTATCTCTTAGAGATCGTGTAACTTCTTGATGTGTAATCCTTGGATGCCCTTGGTCTTGGAACGTGTGATGGTCCTTATGATCGTTCGGGATCTTCCGTAATGTGCATCTGCTATCCGGGGTTGTTTGAGGACTCTATTTTTCTTGGCGATGAGTTTTCTGTATTCAACTCTAATGAATTTCTCCTTTCTATTTTATTCACTCTATTCTTTTTGTTTTACAGGGTGTCTAAACCCAAATTAACTTGCCCCATTGAGTGCTGAAACTTGATTTTGATTCAATTGCAGGTTTATCATTCCAGTTTTGTTGATGAGGAAGGAATTAGTAAAGCTTGTGGGTGCCCTTTATTACCTCTGAAAAGCCATATAAGGGGACCTGCTCCAGTTTCAGAACAAGGTTAGTCTTGCGAGTCTTTTCCTTCTTAAGACAATGTCTCCACATTATTATGGTGATGCTAATCTTATTTTTGAGCAGATACAACCGATATTGTCGATGAAGCAATCACATTCTTCCGAGCAAATGTCTTCTTCAAAAACTTTGATATTAAAAGCTCATCTGACAAGCTACTAATCTATTTGACATTGTATATCAATATCGCCTTAAAGAGGCTTGAAGGCTGCCGAACTTTAGCTGAAGGAACCAAGGCTATCATCAACCTAGGTCTGGAAAATGTTCCTGTACCTGGAGAGGCAGGTTTCCCATTCCCAGGCTTATTTTCTCCAGCCCAATCTAAAAAAGAAGCAGGTAAGTTGTTATTTGAACTAAGCAACCTTCTTTTTCTATGTGAATAAACCACCAATAAATGATTTTGGTTGATTTTGAGTTCACTGTATGCTTGCATTTTTTTCTTTGAGATTCTAAAATGAAAACAAACAAGTTCACAGCTCATAATTATTCAGATGATGATGTCCTAGTCTAATTGTGCCAATTTAATTCTTCTGGAATTTTCACGTACACTACATTTGTATGGCTTGAAACCTCTTTGACATGTTACAACATTGCATTTGGTTCTATGTGGAGAAAGATTATATGAGCTGGAAGACTTTCTTAATAGGGTAAAGAAGTTGGGATCAACAATTTCTTTCTTAAAGATTGGGATGAGTCAATGTGGGTTGATGGTATGAAAACTTCCTGATGCCAATTTCCAAAAAAAGTAAAGGGCAAAAACAGAAGACTTTTGTGAACTCCATTATCTTTGACTGAATTTGATGTGCTTTATCACTTTTGCCGAGTAATGGATATCCAGACCCTGTCAAGACTGCAATTTATTTTAATCCATTGTACTCTTTTTCCTAAATTGTGCAGCCTCGGATCAAAAAACACTCAGCAATATCTTGTGTTTATCTCTACTGTCAATCTTCTCCTAAACCATTTTCCATTTTAAATCCCTCTCATCTGAACTCTCTAAATCTCACAGAAGGTTCCATTTTCTGATGGATGAAGGGTTTATTAGTTTTTGTACAACCACTACTTGAGAGTTCTGACCGTGTATGGACGTCTCTGTTCTTCATGGTAGGATGGTCAGTAGAAGTTTGATTAAAAGATAAAAAAATGATGGGTTTTTTGTACACTTTGTATATAGCTCGAGTTCCCTTGGGTGTTGTCTAATAAAATTGTATTCTGCTATAAAAGTAATATTGGATTATCATTACACAAACTGTGTAGTAGTGTTGGTCCAAAGCTTGTCAACTGTGACATTTTGAAAGTACTTTGGCGCAATTAGGAAAATCTATGTATGTTTGTTAGTGTCAACTTTGAGCCCCTCAATGGCTTCTTTTGGAAAAAAGAAGGAACACCTGACTGAAACATACTTGCCATTAACCATTGTAATCCGAGGAAACAGATGGTAGTTGTCATCTTGAGCTGATCATTAGCAGTCTGACAGTAAATTGCGGCTAACAATTTTGAGATCCCCTGGCTTGTTCCATACATCAGTGTCCAATCTTTACAATCACCTCCTATGGTCTCAAATTGTCCCAAAATAATATGAACAAGCGTTATTTTGGAGGAATCTGACGGGAGGAAAGAGTTGTTGTGTGTTGGTCTAGAAAATGAATTCCTGCTTAGGGTGTCTGAAGTTGACGATCGGATTTAGAGAGTGAAATAACTTCGTCTTTTTCTCATATATCTCTCTTTCCCCTTGTTCTCCTCCTCTTTTCACGTAAATATAACTGTAATATTTTTGTTCGAAGTGATATGCTATATTGCCCTTTTATGCTGTCATGTCCGTTTTGAAATATAGTTTGATTGTATTTTGATACTCCCTCTGTCCCAATTTTTTGACACTTTTCGTTTTTCGAGAGTCAAACAATTTAAGTTTGACCGGGAATTTGTGCATGAAATCTTCAATTTTTTTGAAATGAAATTTATATATTTGTAAACTACGTAAAAAGTACTATAAGTCACAACAATTGATAATTCAAAATGTTTAAAAGATCTATGAAAAATTTACGGTCAAAGTTAGACTTGTTTGAATCTTGAAATTCGAAAAGTGCCACATAAAATGGGACTGAGGGAGTATTATTTAGCACATCCCTTATCATGAAATTTTGTACTTCTCCTGTTGGGATGTATTGAAATGGTGTAGCACTTCTTTATTTGTGACACCTTTGCAGTATTTTGTAACCGACTTCCAAAAGGATACTTATTCTTATATGGACTGTGGCATAATGTCTCTTACTTTTGTTTCTCTTTTGCTTTAATAGACATCAAGATGCCATTTTGCATTTGTTCTATCTCATCAGAAAACTGTATACCTCAAATATTAGACAACTTTTACTCTCTTTCAGTTATCTTGTTCCTTTTCTTCTTTTCTGTTTTCTCTTTCGTAGATGTGTGGCTCTCAGACTGATGAATAGGAATCTTTTTGTTCTGGCTGTCACATTTGAACTCAGAACTTTTCAGGAATTATCTGAAGCAAATAAGGGAGGAAACCAGCGGAAGGTTATTAAGCGTTGCTTATCGTCCTAACGGAACACCTAACAAATGGTGGTCAGCATTTTCCAAGAGAAAGTTTATGAACATGGTTCTTCCTTGAATACGGATCTTGTAATGACTAGAGTTTCAACTTCTGCAGAGGATGCATTTGCTGATATTGAGTTGTTTGGCAGGTCAAGTTGCTTTTGCCTCATTACATGTGTTATAAACGAATAATCGAACTGTGAACACACAAGATTACCTACTTTCTGCACTTTGTAAATTACTCACTCTACTTGTAATTGCTCAAGTACAAGTAGTGGGAATTCATACAGCCGACCCATACTTGCTTGGGATCGAGGCATAGTAGTTGTTGTTGTTGTACATGTAATTGCTTAAGCTACATATATTATTAGTGTAAATGTGTGAAAGAAGTGTGTGCCCAATTTGCAGTTTCTAGTTGCACTACTGTTGAGAGTTACAAATCACTGTTGTTTTTTAACCGTGATGTTCGGGTCATTTTGTGTGCATCTCCCTTAATTTCACGAGGTGTTTGGTATTTTCCACCAGCACAAATATCGAGTAATTCTATTCAACAAGTAATTGTGAGTTCTTTTACTATTCAAGTCATTTAAAAAAAATGAATATGGTGTTTTATGATGATGCAGTTTCTTTCAAAGATCTGAAAATGATATTTTGTAATGACTTTTCACATGATATTATATTTAAAACTTTGGCAGTTGGGTCTACTCTTTTCATTTCAATAATAATGTTAAATGAAAGACCATTAGAATAAAATTTGACCTTATTTCTTTTTAAGTGTCTTAAAAGTGATTATTTTTTGACATTATTTCTTTTTAAGTGTCTTAAAAGTGGTTTCTTTTTTTTATAGTTAAAAGCTATTTAGGTTTAATTTTATTTTATCCTTAATGACTCATTCTTATAGCCACTAAATTGTTATATCATGTTCACATCATAAATTCTCAGTGTACCTTTGGCTAAACCAGTAGTCTTCTTTTTTTTCCTTTCTAAAATTGTATTTAATTAAATTTGTCACGTTTTCTATAATATTTTATCATGACTTTCTTCATTTTAGTTATTTTTTTCTCTATATTGCTTTGGAATGTTTCTTTTTTGAGCTAAGAATCTATCGGAAATAATCTCTCTATCTTTGAAGTTGTGGTAAGATTTGGGCATGCTTACTTTTTTCAAATTTTATTTTGTGAAACTACACTGAATATGTTGTTATTGTTATTACATACCCATGAAATGCAAGAACCAATAGAAAATCATAAAATGTATAGAAATAGTAAAGTTAGAGGAATATCTTTTGTGCACATTGTACAAGTTGTTGAAGACCTTTTCATCATTATAATGGAACCTTGTGATAAGGATCCAATTGATAGGACCATCTTTACTTCATTCATTTCTTTGGAATTGGTAGGTCCTTCTTTGGTCCCCAATTTTTTATTTTTTATTTTTATTCGGTGACGAACGGGATGAGCGGAAGAGGGAGTCTACTGGACGCGGTTCAACTAGCGGAGACTCTTGGAACAACTGGAGTAAGAAGTCGTTCGATATTTATTTTGGAGCTCGACTATGATTAATTTGAATTCACGTTGAGAAACCTCACTTTGGGGAGTAAAACGCTTTTTACAAAACTGTCTTTCTATTGAAAGCTCGAATCCAAAATTTCTAATTAAAGATGAAAGAATATTTATCCCTCCACGATAAATTTTGATGATCTATGAAATTTGCTATGATTTAATTAAGGCCCCTAATTCAAATTATTTGTGCTGTACTTTGTGTCCGTAGATTATAGACTTTTATACCCATCCCCTTTTTTAATAATACTGTCGTAACCATAAAATAAATTTGCCTACAAATTATAGCAATCTCTAAAATCTTCATCCTAATCTACACTAACAAAAATTCAATAACATAAATTAGAAGAGCCTTTAAAGTTACCACATATTTTTATTTAAATACCTCAATCAATCCGAGGTATATTCAAAATGTGCCTATTGAAGAACTCATGTAATTTTTTCTAGCCCAATACATAAACAACTTCCTGAAATTGCTTGTACGATTTTTCACTTAGATACACACATAAAAACATTATTTGTTATGAGTTGCCTAAAACTTAAAATATAATTTTTTTTTTCTTTCTTCTCTGACAAAAATAGACAACCTCTTAAAGTTGTCCTGTTATAATTTTAGTAAGTTTGTCATATGTCAATATACAACAACAATAACATATCCACTGAAATCCCACAAAGTGATGTCTTGAGAGGTAAAATATACATAGACCTTACCACTACCTCGCGGAGGTAGAGAAGCTGTTTTCGAAGATCCTTCGGCTCAAGTGCAACAAACCCAAGTAACAAAGGATGAAAATAGTGGAAGAAAGAATATCAGTTAATAAGCATGGCAATGTAAAATCTACAAGAGAAATGCAATAAAAACATCAAAATAGTGCGATGACTGAAATACAATAGACAACATATAACAAGAACTACAGGGTACGACTAGTCATACAAGAAGCACTAGACCTATATAAGGTAAGACAACACTCTAGTCTACCTTGATACCCGACCTCCACTTCTTTCTATCTAAATCATGTTCTCAATAATAGAAAGTTGCCTCATGTTCTATCTGATCACCTCTTTATATACTTTTTTTGTCTACCCCTACCTCTCTACGTACCCCTTACTATCAGTCTCCCGCACCTCCTTACTGGGAATCGACGTCCATCTTCTACACATGCCCAAGCCATCTCAATCTCGCTTACCTCATCTTATCAGCCACAAAAGCCACTCTCACCTTCTCCCAGATAATCTCATTTTTTATCTTATCAATCCTAGTATGTCCACACATCCATATCAACATCCTCATCTCCGCAACATGCATATTCTAAACATGTGAGTTCTTGATTGGTCAACACTCCACCCTATACAATAAGGATGGACTAACTACCACTATGTAGAACTTACCTTTAAATTTATGTGGTACCTTCTTATCACAAAGACTGTAGAGACAAGCCTCCATTTCATCCAAGCCCACCCAATGCGATGTGTGATATAATCATCGATGTCGTCGTTGTCCTGGGTGACATATCCAAGATATTTCAAACTTTATATTTTGGGAATAGTCCATTCGGCTCTACGTCTACTTCGTCTAACGCTACACTGAATTTGCACTCCAAATATTTCATTTTGCTTTTGCTCAACCTAAACCCTTTGGCTTCCGGAGTTTGTCTCGATACCTCCAACTTATCATTAACTCTTTCCCCTGTCTTATCATTCAGTATTATGTCAACATACACCATGAAACATCTTCTTGAATAGAGCATGCCAGCTCATCCACCACCAAGACTAATAGGAAAAGGCAAAGAACCGATTCCTGATGTAGCCCAATCTCAACTGGAAAGTGTTACGAGTTTTCTCCCACAAACACCTTTATCCTCCGAACACCTTCAAAGGTCATTTCTTAAGACTTTGTCATAAGTTTTTTTCAAGATCAATAAACACTAGGTCTTTTTTACTTTCTCTATATTTCTCCACCGGTCTCTGCATAAGATGGATGACTTCAGTAGTCAATCGGTCTGACATGAATCCAAATTAGTTCTCGAAAATGGACATTCGTCTTCTCACCCTCTTCTCCACCACTCTCTCTTAGACCTTCATTGCGTGTCTTAGCAATTTGATATCCTAAAATTGTTACAGTTTTGGATATCACCCTTATTCTTTTACAATGGAACCATAGTATTGCACCTCCATACGTTGGGCATTTTGGTCGTCTTAAAAATAACATTGAACAACCTTGACCGTACTCTTTTAAAAATCCACTGAAATCTCATCGGGTCCAGTCGTTCTTCCCCTGCTCATCCGACTAATAGCACATGTAACCTCCTCAACCCTAAAATACTTATAGTTCCCAAAGTCCCGCAGTCTTCCAGAGTGCACCAATTCACCCAACACAATGTCTCTGTCCTCTTCTTCATTTAAGAATTCATGGAAGTATGCTTGCCATCTTTGCTTAATGGAGTTCTCTTCCACCAATCTTTTGCCTTCCTCATCCTTGATGCACTTCACTTGATCGAATTCGTGAGTCTTTCTCTCTTGCTTTCACGAGCCTATACAATTTCTTATCCCCACTTTTGTCCCCTAGCTCGATATACAAGCGTTCGAAAGCTACCGTTTCAGCAAATGTAACCGCCAACATAGCTTCCGTATTCATCATCTTAGAGGCTTCCTTAAGCGTTCACTTCTCTTCCTAGTCCATGCACTCCACCCATTTAGTATAAGACACATTCTTTTCTTCCACCACCAATTTCCTTGATGACCACCAAAGTTCCCTGACGATTCTCCTAAAACTTCTATAGTTGCTTCCCTAATGTAACTAGCAGTTTTATCCTGTATGTTGTTCATTTCCCCATTACTACTCTATGCCCTCATCCCAATCAACTTCTCCCCCAGGGGTCAAACCACCACATCAAATTTCTGGTCAATCATAGAGAGTCTTCTTCCTCCTATCTCTCTTAATCTCCAAGTCCGTCAGCAAAAACTTATGTTGGATAGTAAGATTCTCATTCGAATTAACCTTGCAATCCTTACCAAAGCCTTTATCCTCTTTCTAAGGAGTAAGTAATCTATTTGAGTCTTAACTATCGTGCTACAAAAGATAACCAAATAGTTTTCCTTCTTCGGAAAGCACAAGTTAGCAATTACCAACTTAAAGGCTTTAGCAAAATTCAGAAGTGACGCTCTACCTCTATTCCTCTGTCAATAATCAAAGGCACCATAAACATTATCAAAGCCACTAGAAGTTACACCGATATGACTATTAAAATCACCACCAATGAAAATCTTCTTGGTGTTCAATATATTTCTCATTGTCTCATTCAAATTAAGCCCGTCAACAACTAGCTTAATCATCATCATACTATCATCGATTCTTCTAACCTCCACCACACGCTCCCTAACATATAATTCTATATAATGAGTTCTACGAACTTCATCGCTAATCCATCGATATTTGTTCGTAGCTAACATAAATTCATCTCTAAATAAGATTTATGACGAATTTTATTATTTTTCGATCATCAAATCCAACACAAACTTTATCTCTACCTTCGATTATTTATGATAGACCATCTGTTCAATCATTTTTCAATATATTTTGCCAATAAAAAAAAGTGAAATTGTCTAGATCCAATTCTTAGAAATAAAATGTTTTTTAGCCCCGAACATTTTCCTTACTTTTTGGATCAAAACTCTTCACAAATTGCACCAAGAAAATCAACACTTCCAACTCCCTACCCCACCCCACAATCCCCCATCCCCCACTCCACCCCAACCTTCTCCTCCATTTTTGTTTCTATCAATGGCTGAAAATAGTTGCAGATCTGAACTTTATACTAAAATGATAACTCCATAGATTTCTTTTTTTCAGTTTGGTTGTTTACTTTGATCCATGAAGTTTCCTATTAACATAGATTACAAGCTTCAATCTTTGATTGCTCTGTTTTTTCCCATTTTTCCCCTTCATTTCCAGCTGCAATGTCTAAGAACAATCATCTGATCCAACCCGAATCCGAAAATCCTCAGATCGATAATCGGGCGCCGGAAAACGGGTCACCGGTTGTTTACACCGCTACAACTGGCGGTGGGGCATCGTGCGAGCATTTATCGGAGCTCCGATCCAGAGTCGGGTCGAACCCGTTTCGTAACTTTCCGGATTGTGTGAAGGTCCGTCCATTGGGGAGGACCTCTATTAGGAGGGATCCGCCCCAGGCGTTGGTCCGGTGCGGCCTGTGTAGACAGGCGCCGCACCGTCTTTATACTTGCGTCACGTGCGCCGCAGTGTTCTGTCACGTGCACGTGGCGTCGCATCCGGATGCGGATGTGGATGATTCTGATCGTTCACTGCATTACATTGCTGTGGATATCGACCGTGCTGAGCTCTTTTGCTGTGGGTGTAGGGACCAGGTGTACGACCGCGATTTCGATGCCGCGGTGGTACTGGCGCAAACGGAGGCTGCTGTGATTGGATCAATGCAAGAAACTCCATTGCTGCCGGTGGAGAGTACCAGAAAGAGGCGGCGGGTGGAGTATAAGCCATGGACGCCTGATGTGAATGAACAAGTTTTGATTGTTGGGAATTCGAATCCATTTCCAAGTCAAATGAACAATGATTCAACAACCCCAGAAGTACAATGGGGTTTGAGGGGACTTAACAATCTAGGAAACACTTGTTTTATGAACTCAGTACTTCAAGCATTGCTTCATACACCACCATTGAGGAATTACTTCCTCAGTGATAAACATAATAGATATTTTTGCCAACGAAAGAATAGTACTATCGTAACAAGAAGTAGTGATAATACAAACAAGAATCCTGTGTTGTGTTTGGCTTGTGATTTGGATGCAATGTTTTCTGCTGTTTTCTCTGGCAATCAGACCCCTATTAGTCCAGCAAAATTCCTCTACAGGTCTGCATTTAGTCGTCTTTTGTTGATTTGTTGAGATTGTGTTTGGCTTTGTTGTAGGAACTATGGTATAGTTGCATAGAATAATGTATATTTGATAGCCTGCTTGCTGCTGTCTGTCTTTTTCATCTGTTTTGAGCTAAAGGGCCTATCATGAACAATCTTTTTTTTTTCTAAGGTAGGAGTAAGGTCAGCGTAATATGTTGTTAATTGTATATAATAGACTATACCTACTGTGAATTCATTGGCTCTAAGTTTTGGGTCCACCTCTGACTTCAAATGGTTCATTAATTTTGCTTGTTGTACTCTTCATTACTAATGATATTGGGACAAGATCAAATTCATATTGTTGGAGTTGTATGTATCACCCGTTTTCCCTACATAAAAGTGAGATTTAGCCAGTGCTGTGTAGCTTGGTTGTGATATAATGCAGATGTATTTTGTTTAATTGGATGTAGATTTTTGTTGAGTATGTAGTTGCAGCCCTATACTAAATCTGATTTTGATGGATGTAAAATTTTCTCCCGAACAGCTGGTGGAAGCATGCATCAAATCTTGCAAGTTATGAACAACAGGATGCTCATGAGTTTTTCATTTCCGTGCTTGATGGGATTCATGAAACAATGCAGAATGATAAGGGGAAGGGCCCAAGTCCAGGTAAATTTATTTGTTGCGATAGAGTGTCTGTTAGTTGCCCATCTTTTCTCCCCCATCACCCAAAATCCCTGTTTTTCCACTGCATATTTGAACTTGACATGAGTTCTTGTTTGTACATCAGGCTATTTTAAATTTGTGATAAGCAATGTAAAAAGTTCTTTTAAAAAATTTTATCTGTTGGAGAAACATAACCCTAGTACCTAATATGTTAATATTTATAAAAAAGATAAAGTACCTGATCAATTATTTGCGTAACCTCCGTAAGAATATTGTTTGCAAATTTTCTCGTTTTTCACTAAGAAATTTCTTAGTGTATTATGCTCGAGTAATAGAGTTAAATATGAGAAGTCCTCAATCTTTGTCATGACTCGTGATAATTGATGACATAGTGATAAGTTGCTTTGGGCTTTCAAGCCTTATATTTCATATACCTTTGTTAGTTGCAAAGTTTCTATATTTTACACTCAAATTATCATTGTTTTAAATTGACCTGAATTAACCACTTGTGGTATTACACTAGGTATGTTGTTGTAATATGTAATGTAATAAAGTAATTACATAACCTAAAAACGTCAAATAACTAAATAAGTGGATTACTGAAATTTTAGAAGTTACTGCAAAAGTCGAGGTGCCTCAGCAGGTGAAATTGTTGAAATTTTCTTGGGAGTAGGAGGAGGGGGTGGAAGTGGCAATTTCTGTCAGAAGTAGATTAATGTATTCAAGCATCTTGGTAGGCACTTAGGATCTACTTGATAGGCTTATCTTTGTTATTCTAGAATCTCTTCTCTCATGGCGATCCATACTTCCTTCGTCACTGAAAAAGGATAGTAACATTTGACTGCAGGTTGTGGTTTAGGTCCTTTCTTTGCCATAGGCAATATACCAGTTGATATTTGCTATCAGGATTAGAGATGTTTCACAAAAGCGAAAAGATTTCCTCCTACTCTCCCGAGTAAGTCTCAGTTTGGTTAGTCTTTTTCATTTCAGAATAGGAAATTTCTTTTACTAAATAATTCTCGTATTAACTCGCACTTTTACCATGTTTTAGGGTAAACCTTCAAGAAAGCTTTGTCATTTTGTCTTAAGCCCCCATGTCATATTGTTCTTGTGGGTCTAATCTCTTGGTACTGTGCATTTCTTTAGAAGAGCAATCATTAGAGGGGCGACTTTTTAGCAGCAATTTATTTGTCATATGGTAATGTTGTACTTTAATTCCAATTAAGTCACCTGTACTATGATTAAAAAAATCCGAACCTACACTCGTTCCTCTAAATTAGAGGATTAAGATAAGTATGAGCTAGAACTGAGATAATAGATTGTCCACACTTCACATAATTTAGCATTTAGATAATGTATACAAGGAGCTATAGCCTATAGTTCTAAATAATAGAGCTTTCAAGACACTAAATGTGCCTTGCAGTACCATACTTTCTGATTTTGTAATGTTAATGTCAATTGTACTCCATTAACTTTAAGCTACTCTTTGTGTTGATTGCCTTTCCACATAGTAGGACCCTTGTTGTTTTGTTAGCAAGAACTCATAAAACGTTATGACGTGACTAGGGCCTTTTGCTTTTTATAAAGTGTTTTGAACGGTTAAAACAGTGTATATTGAAGTATGTGTTACTGTACGTAACTTGTTTGGAGTACTCATTTCCTTTTGTCATCTGCCATCTTTCATCTTATTTACCGAATCTTTTTCTTTTGCACAGGCAGCGGAGACTGTTGCATTGCTCACAGAGTATTTTCTGGAATCTTGCGGTCTGATGTCATGTGTACAGCTTGTGGCTTCACATCTACTACATATGATCCATGCATCGACATCTCCTTGGACTTGGAGCTGAGCCAGGGAACTTCAGCAAAGATGACATCAAAGAAGTCTCATAAATCTCACAAAAAGAAAGAAGCAGAACCCGGAAAGTCTAGCCAAAATGGTCGACTTTCTACGTTGATGGGATGTTTAGATCATTTTACAAGACCTGAGAAATTGGGTTCTGATCAGAAGTTCTTCTGCCAACATTGTCAAGTGAGACAGGAATCTCTTAAACAGATGTCCATAAGAAAACTGCCTCTGGTTTCTTGCTTCCATATCAAAAGGTTTGAGCATTCTGTGATTAAGAAAATGTCAAGGAAGGTTGATCACTACCTACAGTTTCCATTTTCATTGGACATGTCGCCTTACCTCTCTTCGTCTATCTTGAGGAGTCGATTTGGAAATAGAATCTTCTCATTTGAAGGGGACGAGCAAGACACATCCTGTGAATCATCCTCGGAATTTGAGTTGTTTGCTGTCATCACCCATACCGGTAAACTTGATGCTGGTCATTACGTAACATATCTGAGGTTAAGTAATCAATGGTACAAATGTGATGATGCTTGGATCACTCAGGTGAGTGAGAACATCGTTAGAGCTGCACAAGGATACATGATGTTCTATGTGCAGAAAATGCTTTACTACAAGGCTAGTGAAAAACAGGTTAGCTAGAAGGAAACTCACTACCTATGCAGCAACACCAGATTGAAATCACCCGTAAGCTCGCGATATGTAGACATTTTTTGCTCCACAGTGGTGTTGCTGCTGCTGATATGAGTTTTCAATTCTCCGTTGGAGTGTAATCTTAGCCTGAATTTTAAAAAGGCACACACACTCTCCTACATTCAGGAAATTTTGGCAACAAAAAATATTATCCCTTGCAAAAGAGATAATTAGTGTAACCTTTCTATTTTTTTGTGGCTAACCATAGAAAAATAATAGTAATAGCAACTTCAAAAGAGAAGGAACATGTTTCTTCTTTCATGCCTTTTTTCTTGGATATTCAAGTTTCAATGTTTTTGGATAGATGTCTTTGTGTGTGTTTAGTTCGAAGTTTTTCAAATTTTTTATGTTTGGTTTTAAAACAAGTTTTTCAAAAATGAAAAAAATGACATTCCTAGAGAAAACAGTTTCATAACTAGCAATCACCACCTTCCAACATGCAACATCTCACCCCACAAGTGGGGTTTGGAAAGAATAGAGCGTAAGTAGACCTAATAGTACCTATAGAAACACTGTTTTTGAAAGATACTCAGCTCAAGAGTAGCAAATTCAAATACAAAGAAGAAGCAGACAATGTAGAGAACATATTAACTAACAAAGGAACCCGTCCAAAACCTACAATATTAACTAACAAAGGAATCCGTCCAAAACCTACAATATTGACTAACAAAGGAACCCGTCCAAAACCTACAATATTAACTAACAAAGGAACCCGTCCAAAACCTACAAGAACAAAAAACGAGAGAACATATTAACTACCAAAGGAACCCGTCCAAAACCTACAAGAAAAAAAATGAGAAACAACAAAATAGTGCAATAATCGAAATACAGTAAACAACATACAATAACATATATCAAAATCAAGAAGCTACAATAATACAATTAGTACAAAAACAAACATCAGAAAGACCTTAATCCTCGAAAAGCAAAACAACCCTCGACAAACAAACAGTTGAAGATAAAATTTTAAAATCTACTTCCAATATCACTATTACCAAAATATAAATTTGAATGATTTATCATAGGTCAAAACAAATTTAAACTTTTTCCTTTTTTATTATTTATTTTGTCTTCAAGGTGGAAAAAAGGAAAAAAAAAAAGACAAAAACCATATGTGGGAATTATTATATTTTAGGGCGGAGAATCACTACACAAAATCATGCGTGTCTTATCTCATAAACCAAAAAAAACTTGGTCTCTTCACAATCAATTTCGATCCACGGGAACCCAATTCTTAAACTCTATCATAAGTTTGGTATAAAAAAATCCCCTTTTTCTATAATCTCTGTTTTGTCATGAATACTCAATTTGTTTTTAATTTTGTACCATTTTGAATTGGAATTTGAGTTCTAGCCAGTTATTAGCATCTGGGTTTTGTTTTTTGAATTGAAATTTGAGTTTTTTCCAGTTTTTAGCATCTGGATTTTGTTTTTTGAATTGAAAGTTGAGTTTTTGCTAGGTTTTAGCATCTGAGTTCTGTTATTTTGAATTGAAAGTTGAGTTCTTTCCAGTTTTTAGCATCTGGGTTTTGTTATTTTGAATTGCAATTTGAGTTTTTGCCTGTTTTTAGCATCTGGGTTTTGTTATTTTGAATTGATCTTAGTGGTAAGGTCAGGTACATCCTACCCTCCTACATTGGGTATGTCGTTGTTGTTAGGATTATTCTCTTTACCACACAGGTCCAATCACGATTTTAATATAAGAATTTCTCTGTAGTCTATTTATTGTTGCATGCTATTGCATTCTTTCTATGATGCAATTGTATGAACATCTTCAGTTGGTGTTGCCACCTAAAGTCTCTTACTACAAGGCACAAGCTGAATTAATTGTGATAGTCCTTGTCCTTTTGTGTGCAGGAAACATGATGAGCTTCAAGGACTGGGTCCTGTCACAGTTGATAACCAAGTCAGTAGCCTCGTCAAGACCACTTTTAGCATCAGATAACTTTTTATCAGAGGAACATCCTGATCAAGGGTTTGACCGCCCAGGTAATTGTCCTTCATGCACTATGATTAATAATTCACCTGTAATTTCTTTTTATTTCACTGGAGTAATGTCTGCATGTTAGCCTGGCAACGGTGTTTTTGATTGTCTTATAGCTTCAACATTTCCGTTGTTAATTTTTTGTTGTTGGTTTTTGCTTTGTATTCTTGGGTATACACAGTAGTTAAAGCATGTCTAATTTGTTTGATGGAGCTTGATGTAGACTTTCCAGCTGAAGTTGCTTTATGTTCTTAAACAGAGATCTTCTGAAGTTTTACACAAGTAGTGTTTTTGTGCTATAAAGTGAGAGCTGACCTGATATTTGGTTTTCTTATATAGTTTCTATTAACAGGTGAAACAAAAGTTTTGGTGGTTGAATCAAGTTTTTGACCGATATATCAGCTTTAGGTACTCTGACAAGTTCAGAGTGTGGGCAGCTCTTTTTGTTTATCTATTCATGTTGGGTTTTCAAAAAGTAATAGCATGTTGATCTGAAAAATATGAGGTGTATTTATAGTGTTCAGTACCCTTGGGCGTGACAGTTGCGTGCTTGCTGGTGGTTTTCAATGGGCAAGACTCACAAGGTAGTGATGAATATTGAGAATAGAGGAAGTTGTAGAAATTTGGTGGCACAATGTATTTCCCTATTTAGGACCATTTCAAAGTTGCAAGGAACAAGAAACGATTGTAGATTATATTAAAAATAAGAAAGGAACTAAATTTATTTTCCAGCATTTGGGGTTCAAGTTGGGTTATGCTAGATTTTATGTTATTTGCTTACCGAGGACATGACCTTAGGTAGGAAACTGTGGAGGACATGGATTAGGGTGGTAGGTTAGTATGTAGTAGTATGTTGTCTCGTTTTTCTTTCCATACTAGTGGCCGTAGTATTACTCCTGTAGTTTCTTATCCTTCAATGTTTGGTACTATTTGTTGTTTCTTGCACTTCGATTATCTTAATATTTTGTTGTAGTTACATTTCCTTTTTTTTCCACAGAATGCTTTGACATACTTTCTATAGTATTTTGCCATGACTTCTTCACTCCCGCTATTTCTTTTACGACCTGCTTTGAAATGTTTTTCCTTGAGCCGAGGGTTTATGGTAAACAACCTCTCTACCTCCCAAGGTAGGGGAGGGTCTATCAGAAACATCCTCTCTACTCTACTTCCCACGGTAGGGGTAACGTCTGCTTACACTCTACCCTCCCCAGACCTCACTTGTGGGACTACACTGGGTATGTTGTTGTTGCTACTGCTTAGATGGTTTGCCTTTTCAGCCCTTAGAAGATAAATCTACAACTATTTAAAAGAAACTCAACGGAATTATGAGTTCGTTTCTCTTTAATATAAGCAAAAGAAATTGTAGTGTAGAAGTGAAAAGTCTACTTCAGAGTTTCCTCGGTTTTTTGAATGATGTTCTACATTATCCCATCTTATGCTTTCTGAAACAGACTACAAATTTTGCCCTCTCGTGCAACAAGGAGTACATGTATAACTTTTTCGAGTAGCTAATTGTTAAACTTTTAAACTGTTTCCTTTTAAGGTAATGCTATTTTTACTTTAGGCTTTATAGTTTTGTTACATTATAGAAGGAAATAAAACTAAATGGTCCTAGGCTACAAATTGGTGAGTTAATGAGTTCTTGTTTGGCTGAATGAGAGGAGATGATATCTATTACTTTATACTCTATATAATCATAGTTAATATCACTGGGCACTGCAAATCAGTCATAACATCTTTCTCGAAATCAACTAGTTTGCTACTTGAAGTGTAACAAGGCTCTTCTATTTCATTAGTTTACTACATTTTTACCGTTCTTTCTCTTTTTGATAACCGTGGTGTCAAGGCCAGTTTGTGTGCACCTCGACTAATTCCATGGGGTACCTGCTACTTCTCTCATAACATGTACCGGATAACTCTATCCACCAAGGCTTGGACAAATGGGAAGAAACCACCTTGTGTTTTTTGGCTACATTGGGAATTGAACCTGCGACCTCGTGGTTTTCAACCCACTTTATTGACCACTAGGCCACACCCTTGGGTGCACTACATTTCTACTATTCTTGTGTTTGATTATATAGACAAAAGTGAAGTTTTGATTTTTGTTGACCACAAATACTGTGTTCAGCTTAACAATTACTACATGCTTCACATTTTAGCTAAGTTGCGCGGACTCTTCACTTTCGATGCCGCACCTGTGTCGGATTCTCCAAAAATACAGTACTTTTGGCGAATCCGATACACCCCTTGACAGTTTTGAAGAGTCCGAGCAACATAATATTTTAGAGTACGAGAGTAAAACCAATTGATATTTGATATGAACCCACTCCCAGATTCCGGATGCCTAGCACCCCCTGTAATCTTCTTTATATTATGGTACTCGAGTCCTGGAGTTTAAGATGTAAAATGTGACATATATTATATTAGTGATAGTAACAGAAAATAAATAATTGTGAAAAAGACAGTTTGATTGAGAAAACACAACATCAAAGTTAAGTTTTTGAAATTTGGGAGGCTTGTGTATTAACAAAATTCTGTCAAACATATAAATTGGGACAAAGGAAGTAGTTCATATTTTGAAAACAAAATCTATAGTAATGGAAACAGCTTAATCAAATGCATTTATTAGAAAGAAAAATAACAAGATAATTAAGTACTTGTAGAGATGGGAGATTATTTTTTTTAACTCTCGACGTGAAGTAGCTTATTTATTTAATTATTTGTATTTTTTCCGAGGGAGTGGTTGAAGGCAGGAGAGAGAGAGGGAGGGAGAGAAAGAGAGTCATCAGAATCGTTGTTTTTTTTTTAAATCAAAAAAAGAGTCCTACATTCCTTGTTTATCATCATTACGTGGTTTTGTGTGTGTGTTATTTATGTAGACCTTTTATCAAAATTATTTACGTACACCATTAATTTGTATGCATCCAAAGTGCAACGGTTCATTGGGGACTGCTATTAATTCCAAAATTTTGTTTCTAAGGCACATTTCACACATTCAATGGGTTAGGCACTTTCTTTTGTTCTGGTAAGTAATACATTCCCTAGAATATCAAGTCATTCGAAAACGAAAAGAAGCACAAAAAGACCAGAATTACTGTTGATTTGTGTAAAAGATAATGACAGCAAATAAAACCATGTATCAATGTTTTATCTGTTGATAGGAGCGAGCTTGTATGCAGATCCTGTTATGGTCGTAAAGGTTGTTATGTTGGGATCCCTAATTAATGTCAATTGAAATAGCATCTTACTCTGGCATATCCTTTTGGACTTTATTGTTCTACTAGTTAACTGGATAGTGGATAGTTTTGGAAGAATTTTATGAATTTGTAGAATAATGATAGCCCATATGCACTTAGCTATTTTAATTAATTGACTGTTGATCTCCACATCTATCGCTGTTGTCTCAAATTGTTGATGGCATTCTTTTCTTCTTTTGGTTCAGCTCACACTGCTGATTTGGTTACAACAACTAGATTAGCCAATACAATACAATCTTCCAATGATAATCAAGAGCATACAGAGAATACAAATCATTTCCATTCACAACAACGGATGGGCGAAGATTCTTTTCAGTCAGATTTTAGGGTTGATGAGAAACCTAGTCCAGTGGTAAAGATTGAAGCCCTTCAGATTACATTCTTGCGCCTTCTTAAACGTTTTGGCCTGTCCGAGGACAACCTTCTGGTATCAAAGGTCTTATACCGGATCCAGCTGGCATCACTGATACGGGCTAGAGAATCAGATTTAAAAAGGGCAAATCTTAAAATTGAGAGAGCCCGTGTAATAGCAGCAGAACAAGAAGCTGCTGGCCGACCACAACTGGATTTCTCATTTAAGATCCTTGTACTGGGTAGAACTGGAGTTGGCAAGAGTTCAACCATAAATTCCATTTTTGACCAATCAAGAGCAGCAACCAACGCGTTCAAGCCTGCTACTGACCATATTCAAGAGATTGTGGGAACGGTAAATGGCATCAGAGTATCGTTTATTGACACTCCTGGTTTATTGCCTCCCTCACCCAGTAATATCCGAAAAAACAAGAAGATATTGCAATCTGTGAAACGATTTTTAAGGAAACAAACGCCTGATATGGTACTGTATTTTGAGCGCCTGGATTTGATCAACACGGGCTACAGTGATTTCCCCTTGTTGAAGCTTATAACGGAAGTCTTTGGTCCTGCAATTTGGTTTAATACTATCCTTGTCATGACTCATTCTTCCTTCAATCTTCCCGAAGGAACAAACGGATATCCTGTTAACTATGAATCTTTTGTCACCACCTGCACAGATTTGGTCCAACATTATATTCACCAGGCAGTCTCTGACACTAAGCTTGAAAATCCTGTAATTTTGGTGGAGAATGATCCCAATTGTAAGACCAATAATGCTGGAGAGAAGATTCTCCCTAACGGGCAGGTGTGGAAGTCTCAGTTATTATTGCTGTGCATATGCACCAAAGTTCTAAGTGATGTTAATACCCTATTGGACTTTGAAGACAGCCTAAAGGTGGGGCCATCAAATGTAGGACGATTGCCTTCTCTTCCGCATCTTCTCTCATCCTTTCTAAAGCATCGTGCTCAGATAAGACATGGCGGAGCTGAGAATGAAATTGATGAGGTTTCTCTTTTAGACTCAGATGATGAAGACGACGAATATGATCAGTTACCTCCTATTCGGATACTGACCAAGTCTCAGTTTGGAAGGTTGAGTGGTTCCCAAAAGAAGGATTATCTTGACGAACTAGACTACCGAGAAACCCTCTATTTGAAAAAACAACTGATAGAAGAAGCTCTTCGACAAAGAGAAAAGAGAGTTTCTTCAAGTGAGGGTAAAGCAACCCCAGATGATGAGTCTGATAACCAGCAGGAGGGCCCTCCAGAGCCAGTTCTCTTGCCAGATATGGCTATTCCTCCAAGCTTCGATTCAGATTGCCCTATCCACAGATACAGGTGTCTCATCACCAGTGAACAATGGCTTGCAAGACCAGTCCTTGATCCCAATGGATGGGACCATGATGTGAGCTTTGATGGAATTAACCTCGAGAGCAGTGCAGAAATAAGAAAAAACATATTTGCGTCGGTTAATGGACAAATGAGCAAGGACAAACAAGACTTCAGTATTCAATCCGAGTTCGCTGCAGCTTTCACCAATCCAGGTGGGGCCACTTATGCGGTTGGTCTTGATGTTCAATCTGCCAATAAAGAGCTGATCTGCACTATTCACAGTAATGCAAAGGTAAGAAATTTAAGAACTAATGTAACTGAATGCGGTATTTCTGTAATACCATTCGGGGATAAGTATTTTCTTGGTGCCAAGTGTGAAGACAGTTTTACAATTGGAAAGAGACTGAAGTTTAATGTGAACGCTGGTCGGATGGGGGGTGCTGGGCAAGCAGCCTATGGCGGGAGCTTTGTAGCTACTTTAAGAGGAAGGGATTATCCAGTGAGAAACGAAAGTCTGAGTCTCTCGATGACAGTTCTCTCTCTTAACAAAGAAATGGTGTTGAGCGGAAACTTACAAACTGACTTCAGAGTGAGCCGAGGTACAAACATGTCAGTGAGTGCAAACCTCAATAACCGGAAGATGGGCCAGGTTTCCATCAAGACAAGCAGCTCTGAGCGCATGGAAATAGCTTTTATCGCACTTTTCTCCATCGCTAGAGCCCTGTTGCGCAGAAAGAGAAATGACCAACTTATTGAAGGCTCTCTGGAAGCTAGATGAACTTTTCTTTTCGATTCAAAGTAGGCCACTAAATTTCTCCTTAGGTGCCAGCCTCTCTAAGCTTTCAAGAAGTATGTCAAGAAATGTAGTAGCTGCCGAAGAGTTTGATTTCCACATTATGGTATTTTCCGTGAAGCAGTATGGCAACAAATCAAGGTTGATATGTTTTCGATGTCGTTTGATCAATTTTATCAAATCCAGGATAGGTAAAAAGACACTCTTTTTTTGGTGTCTGGTAAAGTTGAGATGACTCTAGTAGTTTTGTATCTGAGTAATAATTGTATAGTAGAGTAACTTAGAAGAGCATGCAAAAGTTTTCTGCAGATCTTGTAATAATTAGCTTGAAAAAAGCTAGCAGGATCCTAGTTGTGATGCCAGAAGGATGATATTTTTCAATGCATTTTCTAGTGTTAGATGATTTATTGTGCTCATTTGAGCAATAACATCCATCTTTCTCTTTCGCAGAGTCTTGGTGGATAAAGTTACTTGTATCAACCAACTTCATCATTACGACTATCACCATTGTCATCACTACCACGACACTATCAGCCACTACTGTCATTGCGGTTAATTTCTATTACTAACCGCCTCCACAATTACAACTGACACTACCACTAACTGTCATCAATACTATCGTCAACTACCACACATTATTTAGTCACCACCACCAACTGGCGTCAATCACTACAACACTAATCATCTCCAACATCACGACTATCACCACCACTATTACTTGCCGTTACCACCAATCATCACTATTACTATCCCTATCATTAAAAACCATGTCCACCAACACCATATCAAATCATCTCCACCATTTCTAGCAAACACAACATTTTTTTAATCAAATAATAATGTAATTTTATTAAATGAACATTTTTTTCTAATATCTTACTATTTTTATTTGAAAAATATATTTATTATATTTAAAAGCAAATAAATTATGCACATTCAAATATTGAACGGAAAAGTGCCTAAAATACCCTCGAAGTATAGGAAATGGTACCAAACTATCCTTCATCCACCTATTGGCTCCAAAATACCCTTGATATCCACCTTTGGGTCCAAAATTGACCACTTATTTAAATTTAGACTATTTAAATAGTTTTTAAAATACATGGCGCTCAACTATTGGTTATAATTTAATTTATTGATATAATTTATAAACCCACTCATCGCACACCCATTAATAATTAAACCCGACTCAATTAATAAACCAGCCCCAAATTCACCTATTAAACAAAACATGAATCCTTCCTTTCTAACGTTGTCTTCCTCTCAGTCAATTTCTCTTACGTTTAACTAAATCCTCAATTGATTTCCAAGATTCGGACAGATTGCAAAATTGCCTAGTCAATTTTCTATTATTTTTTTTGGTTGGATTTTAATGGAATTGAAAATCCCAAGAACCAATCTTGAGTTTTTGAAAAATTGATTCATGATGAAAGAGTGATAGAAAAATTTCTCCTAGAATTATAAAATTAGTGTTATGCTTCTTTCTCAGTTAACTGATCTATATTACTATCTCTAGCTCTTGTTTGGAAGTCAACGAGGTTGTTTGTTTGTTACTGTTGAATGAATGGTTTATTAAAACACTAATTTTATAAATCTGAAGAAATTGATTGAGAAGAAGACAATGTTGGAAAGGAAGGGTTCAGGGTTTTGTTTAATGGGTGGATTTGGGGCGGGTTTGTAATTGGGTCGGGTTTGGAACGGGTTTAATTAGTAATGGGTGGGTTTATAAATTATATTAATAAATTAAACTATAACCAATAGTTGAGGGCCACGTATTTTACAAAAATATTTAAATAGTTTAAATTTAAAGTCGTTAAATAAGTGGTCAATTTTGGACCCAAAGGTGGATGACAATGATATTTTGGAGCCAATAGATGGATGGAGGATAGTTTTGTATCATTTCTAATACTTCAAGGGTATTTTAGACCTTTTTTTGAATATTGAAAAACAAACCGTTCAATCATTCAAATTCAAATGTCTTAAATTTAAATAAAAATGAATAAGATTGAATACACTTAAATTGCGATGAAAGGTGTGGCCTTTTTTTCTAGAAGTTTTATTTCAAAACATACACAAAATCTAGGTTTGAATCTCGTCGATAGCTTCATGTATAAATTTTATTTGAAATATGTTTATAACTGTAATAAAATATATTTTTCTCCCCAATAGTCAATAGAAATAATGATGTTTACAAAAAAAAAAAAAAATTTGACTTCAATAATTTTCCATTATTATATTCACACAGGTAGCTTCCTCCCATATCATCAATTTCTTATATTAATTAGTGACGTGATGACATGCATTTTGTTGATTAGTCAATTAAAGTATGACAAACATATAAATACCAAAATGGTCTCGATAATGCTAGTAAATTTTATTATTTTTTTAAAAAAATATTAAGAGAATATTCATGCAAAATGCCTTTTATCTTCTTCTTTTTTTTGTCTGGTCACACGTAGTATTATCGAAATGAGCTCATATTTAAGTAATTTTTCGAAACGATAAAATTTAAGTTTCAATTATTCAACCCATAAGAATATAAGTAAATATGAAAAGTGAGGGAATGTCTAGAGTGTATTTTATTTAGAGAAATATTTATCAATTTTCTCATGTGTCATTAAAAAACATCTTATATTAACCCATTTTCAACTCGTTCAGATTTGAAATAACTCACTCATTTAACGCCACTAATTGTTACATGGGATATTTGACTATTTTGGCCTACGATGTCACTTCATAAAATACAAATAAATCATAATAAACATACTTTGTATAATTTTACGAGATCTGAAGAAAATAGTGTACGTGTATGTAAATTTTATTCTTAATTTTTAGATGAAAAATTTATTTTTGATAAACTTTTTATTCAACTAAAAGCACTACAAATTAGTTAAATATAAAAAAAAATACCTAACGTAAAGAAGTCAAGATAACTTGTTATCTTTTATAACCAATTAAATAATTCCGTATTTATCTTTGCTAGTGTTTTCTCCACCTGCCTATTTATATATATATCGCATGTTATCCCATTGATCTTCCTTTTTTTTTTTTTAATAAAAATATATTTCTTCTGTCTATTTTTAATTATCATGGTTTTTTTTTATAGTCAAACGATAAGAATTTTGATTAACATTATACGATGTATTTTTTCATCATATTGATTTGCAATTTATAATATTTTTCATATAATTTTTGAATATCTAATTTTTTGTTTAAAATATAAAATTAATATAATCTAATTTAACTTTGAAAATTAGTCAAAATGAATTTCAAAAAACACAACATAACAATTAAAATGAATAGAGGAAATATATTTTATTGCAACTAATTACCATAAATAAATAAAGAGGGAGGGGACAGAAAGATGCAATATAGTAGTACTTATTAAAAACCCACAATTATCATTTTGCTTGAGATTAATTCATTTAATAAAATCAAACCAATATATTAAGAAATTCCATTATTTAATATGCACTCTGTTTCTTTTTAGTTATTATGGTTAATATTTTATGATGTATTTTTATCATATTGATATGTAAAAAATTGTAATTTATAATACTTTTCGTATAATTTTGAATATCTAAATTTTTAGTTTTAAATATCAAATTATGTAATCTAATTTAACTTTAAAAATTAATTAAATTGACTTTCGAAAAATATAACATAACAACTAAAAAGAAACTGAGTGAGTATTAGGGATGTTTCTAATAAATGCTTAGAAATAATAATCACGACTATTAGGACACAATGATTGCCACAACCTGAGTAATAAAGTGGAAACCCCCCTTACGATCGATCAAAAGGAAAACCGTCCAGAAATATTTGTTTAAATCCAATTCATGAACTATTATTTCATAACAATCTCAGATATATACTGTTTGAAGTTATATATGATTAAAGTTTACATATTTATATCTAAAGTTCAAATAAAAATGACTAAATTTCAGCTATATATATATACATGAAATTCAGACAAAAATATTAGATAAATTGAGTTCTAGTATAGATACTGTATACAAAATATAAAAAATAAAAATAGATCTTTTAAAGGAAAAATCTAAGAATTTATTTCAGGATCCCTTTACAACATGAAGTGCATACATCCACGATCAAAACATAACACTGATCCACAATAATTGCCCCAATAGTATTTTTTTAAAAAAATAAATCATACTTAAACATAATAATTTTGAAATTTGGCCTTCAAGCCAGTAAACACTTCAACTTTGAAAATGCACATTTACACGCATTTTAACTTGATTTCAAACGATAACTAAACAATTCAACTCATCCCTATTATGTCTCGTCCATCCTGTGATACTGATGTGACATATAAATTTTAAAGGTATCTAGATAATCATTTTATAAGTTAGAATGTTCAACTGGACAAGTTAAAGTGTTTAGACGTACATGCCCAAGTTCAAGGTGAAGAACCCCATAAAACCTCAGCAACAATGGTGGCAGCTTCAGCATCAGTATTACAAGCTTCTCTAATCTTCTTCAATATTTCCTGTTTAAATCCCCTTTTTTCTCTTTGCCTTAATCCTTCTCCTACTTCCAATTGCACTGTAAATCTTGCTACACAGCTCGCAAATGGATGTTTCTCCAAAAATCTCTTTTCTCTATTTCCCTTCTTCTTCTTCTTCTTCTTCTTCGTCTTCCCTTTTTCTTCGTGTTCATCTTCGTCTATTTCTTCTTCACTATCCTCATGAACTTTTCCCAAATCGATCAAATCACCACCCAAATCAGACCTCTGTAACTCCACCAGTTTGTTAATCAACCCGCAATTCAACATTGCTTCTACAGCTTCTTTCCTCCCAAAATAGCCAATTTCAAGTACAAAATCCATCGCTGTTACCTTCATTGCCAAACCGAAAATTTCGTTAAAAGTATTCAAAATTTAATACAACTAAGGGTGTTCAATTGATTACCTTAAATGCCAAATCATCTGAGTTTAAATACGAAATCGCCTTGGAAATTCCACCAACGGATTCGATTACATCAACGAGAGGACTTCTAATTGCTTTTATAAGCGAAGATAAGACTTCCAATGAACACAGAGAATCCATGGAAATTAAAGCTTTTATTGTTTGACCCATTAGAACTTGCCCAACGAATACGTCTTTGTTGAAAAGTACAACTTCTTTCAAAGCGTATCCGGCTTTTTCACGCACTTTTTGTGGCACATTACAGTTGCAGCAGAGGAGAAATTCGAGTTCGGAGAATATTTTTGATTTCAACAACAAATCCTGAAGGTTTATATTGAAACCTTGACTCAATCGATCATGGAAAATAGTTAATTTCTCAACAATTTCATCTTCTTCTTCTTCGTATTGCGACGAACTTGATTGTAAACGGATTTGTTGAAGCTGATTAGTGAGATTTGTAATCGATTCTCGATTAATCCAAGCTTGGATTTCTGATTCGATTGATTCTGCGACTTTTGTGATTTCATGAGTTTTGACTCTGCGAGTGAGGAATGATTTGATTCTACCATGTTTGTGTTTCGATTTATGTAAAGAAGATATTAGGGTTTTGAGATCGGAGAGATGGTGAGATAGGTTTAAGAGGTTTGGGTCGGAGTAAGTGTCGAGCTCGAGCAAAGCTTTAATGGCGGATGATGAAGATGAGTCGGATTCGGATGTATCGGATTCTGGGTTGGATTGTAGTTGTTGTGAAGCTTGTTTTAGTGCTTCGAGAACTTTAAGTATTTGCTGTGTTTCTTCTTCCTCCTCCATTGATGATGTTGGAGAAGAGAAAATATGGAAGCTATGTGAATAGAAAATGGAGACAAATGGAGGGGAGAGAAGAGTATATTATAATCTATTTTATTTATCGGATTTTGATTTGACACGGATTATAAAATAGAAGGGGAGAATATAATTCGTAATGTTACTATCGTGTTATAAGGAGGTCATGAATTTATGTACGTGGAAATAGTCTCTTGCAGATAGTTTCATTCTATCATCAATGCAACACTTTAGGATATTCCGATATCTTGTTTATAAACTATAGTTTGCTCATTTGATAAAATTGTATTAGAGCTTAGAAATTTTTGATAAATTTTACAATTTGCGGGATTTTCATGTTTATGTAAAAAAATATATAACTTAAAAAATTCAAATTATGTGTACAAACAAAACTTTAGTTTCAACTCAATCTGACTTCAAATCATTATTTCATATCACATGTTTAAATATGCTTTAATTGTAAGCAAAAATCAAAGAGTTGATCGTGACGGGGAATCAACTATTGGAGAAAATATTTTCTCTTTTTGAATTATGCTGCGTATAATAGATTCTTGTAATGTTAAATCTGACGTATCATGAAAATTTAATGCATCGAGCTGTTTTTTTTTTAACACGCTTTCTTCCAAATTTGAGGGATTCACGCGTGGTTGAAGTTGTTTTTGTTGACTTCCCTTGCTTTTCATGTGTTATAATATGAATTTAAAATATTGGTTCTTAATTGAATCAAATCAATTAGAAACCAGAAAAAAGAATGTCACAACTAAAGCATAGGCAAAAATAGAATGTTTAATGATCTAATTATGAAAAAGAAAGTGTAAGTGGTTTATTAATTCTTGACTTGAAGAGAGATAGAGGTAGATAGAAAAAAAAAATTGTAAGGAGAAATGTAAACCGACACATTAAAGATATTATTTTAAATAAGAAAATATGAAAATCGATAGTTGGGAGTGAACGATTAGTAGATTAAGTGGAGTCGAAGTGGAAGAGCAAGACTCTAGTCTAAAGCTTCTCTACTTTGTTATCTTATCTAGTAATATTACTAGTACATTACCATTATTTTATATTTCGATTTTATTGTTATTATTATTTCTTTTAGTTTGATTATTCTTACTTTTTATACAATATAGATTTTTCGTTTTTCAATATTGTCGTTTTGATATTTTAATCTTTCTTTTCTTTCAAATCTTTTTTTGAAAATAATTCTTTTAAGTCGAAAGTCTATCTAAAAGAATTTCTCTATTCTATAATTAGAAAAAAATCCGCGTAAACTTTATCTTTCTCAGATTCTACTTATGATAATATATTTAATATATTATTGTTACTATTATTATTATTATACGCGTTAGCTTTGTTCATCAACTTTCTCATGCCAATGACCAAATCACATAATTAATTTAGGGATTGCCCAAATTAATGAATAATAATGCCATATTCCAAAGGGATATAAGTAGATTCTAATATCCTACACATGTTTCATTTAATTAATTAACATATTTCAATTTGGGTAGGGTTAAAGTCAACATCTACCCTTCCACAATTCCTAATAGCTGTTCAAAATGGGTGAAACTACAATATTAGGAATAGTTTGTCGGTGGAATAAACGATAATAATTTCTTTTAAAAAAATTACATGATTATTTTATTTTGTATGGTTGATAATGTGTAGAATTTAGTTTTGACATTATTTATTTCATCATTTTAGTAAAAACAGTGAAATAGGTCATTTCATATAGATAGTGAGATAAAATTATCGCATGAAATATCTCAATCTATTTCATCCCATGATCAAACGACCCCTAGGAGTTTGGATTTTTTTTTTTCTATTGACAAGCGAATGACAGATGTGTTGTGGATGCATCGCTTCTGGTTTGAATTCTAACTTAAAAGCCTTCGGTTATAATCCATTAAGCGGTAGTTTTGTGTTACTAGCTTTTCAATCAAGCGTGATATGACTAATTATGTAAATCAACTATTCATCTCGGACTCTCTAGAATATACTAATTTAGGTTTTATCAGAATCGACCCAAGGCATATGAACAAAAATCTTCCTTTTTTTTAAAAAAAATAATTAAATTATTTATTTATAATTAGTTGTTTAATTCAAATTAAATTATTTGATTTATTATTATTTTTTGGTTAATTCACTTTTACGAAGCAAAAGCATGACAAACCAATAATTTGACTATCCATATGAAAAATTTAATCTTTTAGTTCTAATGACAAAATCTCTCTCACAAAAGTATCTAAATGCCTTATTAATCAATTATAAGCCAATTATAAAATGAATTTTCACAATCCAAAATAAGACAATTTGCAGAAAATTAATCATGACACGAGTTTACATGGTTCATCACACAGGGTGTATTTAGTACGAAAAATTAGAAAAATAAGTGAATTTCTTATTATTATTTTTATTTGATATATAAGTAAAAAAATATTATTTTAAATACATATTTTCCTCCGCAAAACACACACATAATGGCTTTTTAACTTAAGTTATTTGAATATATTTTTTTCCAAAATATGGAATAAGAAATTGCCTAGCTACATGATTGTTCATGCATTTGAATCACCCATGACAAAAAAAAGTGACCATCAATATAGTATTTGTATAACATACATAAATTTATAAACAAAAAAAAATAAGATTATATTTAAAAGAATTGACAAACTATTGATCAAAATCTAAACAAAAGATCAACAATTCAAAATATATTTTAAGTACAATTTCTGATGAAAAGTATAAGTTATCGGTTTACTAAGCGCTTATTCTTTGTAAGGTGGATAGAGAAACTATTTTAATAGAACTTCGGTGCAATAAGGGCTTCTTCTTTTCCTCATTCTTCAAAATCAGATTCATATTTTTATTAAAAAATATTTGATCAAGAATAATTTTTATAATTAGTTAAAAGTGTTATAACTTATACTTGATTCCTCTTTTATGAGTATATATCTTTCTAACAAGGATGAATTTAGAATATTGGGGTTGATTTTCTATAACTCATATTTATATTTTTTGAATCTATTAAATTTATAGCAATTTACTAACGGGAAATCAATATAAAAAAGTACGTTGCTGGTTCAACCACAAAAGAAAATCCAACTTACAAACTGCCTAATTATACAAACATTCGCTTTATGTTTACTAATTCTTTTTATAGTTTGAAATAATTACATATTATCTTAGTAATTAATAATTTCATATTAGATTTCAAGTCAAATATATCTGAATACATATATTTTTGTTACCAGATACATTAAAATAGGGATAGAAGCGAGTGAGATAGGAGGGAGGCAAGTGAGATAGTCTATCTATGTATCCCAAATATATGAGAATCTCATACTAAATATATGTATCTAAGATTTTAAATACTTTCTGAAATATAGATATATGAAAGAGAGGCGATTGAGAGAGGTGAGAAGTGATCGGGGTAGAAGAGAGGCGAGCGAGTGAGTCAGATACATGCAAATTTATTTAAATATAATATATTTAAAATAAATTACACCTAATTTTAACCTCGTATATCCGAGATACGTATATTATCATAATTCTTAAACTTACCATTCTAATCAATAAACATGTATTACCCCAAGATATTTCATTTAGTGAGACATAGGGGACCCACAACATTGACTCGAATTCCCAAAATAGATCACCAATCATATCTTGCCACGTAACCAAACTCCCTCCTAACATTTCTTTAATTTTAAGCTATTAAATTAACCAACCAAACACTCATACAACTGATAAAAGAACAACCGTTCCCTTGAATATTCATGTTTTTTTAAAACTTGATTTGTAGTAATTCTACTATACCCAATTCAAAAAATCATCTTTTTGATAAACCCATTTCAAAAAGATTGCATTTTTAGTTCAGAAATATCAAAGATTTTTGCTGGTTCACTCCCTTGTTGTTTCAGCCTTCAAAGGTACTCTACCCCCAACACTTTCTTGATCTTCTAATCACATTTATTTTCATGTGGGTGTGTTTGCTTTTTATGAAAGATTGTATTTTGACATAGTTAAGAGCTTTGAATTTTATACATTTTTCTGTTAGGTCTGTGATAGTTCTATTATACCTAATTCAAAAGATTAAGTTTTTGATATACCCATTTGAGAAAGATTGCATTTTTAGTATAGATGAAGGCATAATCTCTGCTGATAGTATAAAAATACATCAGTCTTGCTGGTTCTCACTTTCTTGATGTTCTAATCACATTTATTTCATATGGGTGTGTTTGCTTTTTATGAAAGATTGTATTTTGACAGGGTTAAGAATTCTGAATTTCATACAGTTTTCTGTTAGGTCTGTGATGATTCTACTATACCCAATTCAAAAGATTTAAGTTTTTGATATACCCATTTGAGAAAGAATGCGTTTTTAGTATAGATGAAGACATAGTGCTCTGCTGATAGTATGAAAATACTTCTGACTGGTTGATTCTCACTTTCTTGATGTTCTAATCACATTTATTTCATATAGGTGTGTTTGCTTTTTGTGAAAGATTGTATTTTGACAGATTTAAGAACTGCATATAATTTCATACATTTTCTGCTTGGTTTGTGATGATTCTAGTACACCCAATTCAAAAAGATTGCATTTTGATGTATATTATTGATATGATCTTCAATTTTTCTTATTTGTTCCCAAATATTATGAATTATTAAATAAAATAGCAGATCATAACTTGTTTGGGACATAGGCGAAGTCAAGATTTGAACTTTATGGGTTCTATATTCTAGAATAGACATGGAGTTTTAGTAACTAGGTTCTGAATTTACTTTTTTTTGGTGCATATTTAGTGGATTTGTTGATACAGATTCAAGGTTTAGACGAAAGCTACTGAATACCGTAGGTAACCTTCTAACTCCGCCCATAGTTTACTGAGGCTTAGTTGTTGTTTATGTTTAACTGTATATAAATGAGTATGATACACTTATTTATGCATATTTTATGCACTTTGAACTGGAATGAGTCTTGGAGATACGTGATACTGAGTTAACAACCTCCAATTCTTTGTTTAGTTTGCATAGACGTCGTTCATATTATAAAGATATTGCTGAGAGATGCTAAATTGTTTATGCTTTATATTGTAATTTAAGTTACACTAGTGCCTTGAAAAGAGAGGTAAAACCAATAGATGGGCAAAAAGGAGTTGCTAGATGATTTTCTCAAGTGATGGACCTTTGTGCTAATTCTTTGTCATTGTGGCATTTATTGAGAAATTTCTCAGCATGTGTTTGTAATGTTTACATTTGACTTTTTTTCCTTTGTGCTAATTCTTTGTCATTGTGGCAGTTATTGAGAAATTTCTCAGCATGTGTTTGTAATGTTTACATTTTAGTTTTTCTCTGTTATTTCATCTTTTCCTTTTGTCTTCCTGTTTGCTCATTTTAAGGAGAAGGGGTAAGAGATTTTATGCTTTTATATGCTCCGAGTTTGTTTCTTATTTGTAGTTTGATGAGTTAGGTGATAGTGCAAAAAGGGAATCTATTTTTGAGATGGAATTAGATTGTATATTCTCATATATTAAGTAGTTATGTTTTTTCCTTAACCTTCTGATCGTTGTGTCGGTTCTTCTTGGATGCAGTCAATTATAACTGGTGTTGCCTGAGTTCTCTCTGATCGAACAGTACTTATCTTGGAAGTTAGTGGAGAGGAGACAATGTTGCTTTGTCTCTTCTTTTTGTTATCTCTCTTTTTGACATTTATAGACAATGGGAGTGCTGGTATAACAAGTGCATTCATTCGAACTCAGTTTCCGTCTGTTGATATTCCCCTTGAAAATGAAGTACTTTCAGTTCCAAATGGTTATAACGCTCCACAGCAAGTAAGTTTACAGTCTTAAGACCTACTTTTTGTTGTGTTGGTCAAAGCTTTCTTAACAGGTTTGTTGTTCATCTACAGTCCTTTCCTAGTCAATTCTTGTTCGGCTGCAATCCTTTCCTAGTCAATTATTGTTCGGCTACAGTCCTTTCCTAGTCAATTCTTGTTCAATTACTTTAAATCCAAATCCTAGTTCAATGCATGATATTCAATCTTCCTATTTGCAAAGTTCTCTGCAACCACTTTCTTGAGATACTAGAAAATTGTGATTTAAAGAACAGTATAATATTGCTATAATTTATAAGTAGAATGTTCTTGTCATGCTCATCTGTTTTGCAGAACATGAGAAGCTCGAACTCCACATTTTGTTTTCTCTGACTAATTTCAAGCTCCATGGTTGCTTAGAGACCAGTTAAACGTTTTGCTCCTATATATTCTTTTCTATTTCGAATTCCAAGTTGTTTCCTTAGGAATGGCAAGGGGAGCCTTAACCCGCAAAATATCAACCCGCCCCGCATGAGTTTTTTCATGTCACTTCTTCTTTATAATATGAAGATATGTGATGCAGCATTCAACGGACTAGATTAGAGCTTAATTTTTTTCTTATTTCATTTTGTCTACTATATATAATGCAAGAGCTGTAAATTTTTTGTGCATTGCCTTTTCACTGGCTCATAATGTTTAAAGAATTGGATCCAAATCTGTACTGTACTATTTTTCATTGTCTTAATTAGAAAAAGATTAAGCTGCTTATACTAACTGTTTAATAGTACTTTTTATACAATCATTGCAGTTTAGCATAAGTTGTTTGTAATTATTTTGATGGAATATCAATTAGTTTTAGTTATGTAATATTTGGATCTAGGTCACAGAATTGCAATAGTAGATGTCAAAGTGCTTCTGTATTAAAGTACTTGTCAAGAAATTTCTTTTCTTTTTCAGATCAATGTCCTTAGCTACTAGATTTGTGCTTGCAACAATGATTGGATTTTACAAAGATATTCTGTGAATTTTTTTTATTGTGAGTAATGCCATGAACAAATTGATCAGCAACCCGCCCTGCCCTGCATAAGCAAAAACTCATCCCGCCCCCTTGTCATCCCTCTCATGTGTGTTCTCTTTCATAAACATGGCTTTTGAGATGACAATGGGTTTATGTGGCCTTCAAAGTGCTAACGACTTCAGTCATTCTTCTAGGTGCATATTACACAAGGTGACTATGATGGGGAAGCTGTCATTATTTCATGGGTAACTGCTGATGAACCAGGGTCTAGCGAAGTGCGATATGGTTTATCTGAAGGGAAATATGATGTTACTGTTGAAGGGACTCTAAATAACTACACATTCTACAAGTACGAGTCTGGTTACATACATCAGTGCCTTGTAACTGGCCTTCAGGTAGTCAAGACCAACATTTTGTTATCCTTTTTAAAAAAATGAAACAGTGATCATTTTTATCTTATCGGCTATGGGCTATGCATCATGCAAGTGCATTTTAAAGTAGCGTATAGGTGAGCATTCTCATATATTTTTCCCAGACCAAATAAGTACCGCTTAGTTTTCTGTACTTCATCTCACTGTAAAATTGGTAAGCCTGATATCTCTTCGTAGTTCATATTCTCTGTTTCATTTCCACAAAGCAAAGACTAACAACAAGGGGACTTATTAGAAAGAAGAAGTTTAAGAAGGATAGATCGACTAACATATTACTGTTGTAGAAACAAAAAATGAAGTATGGTGTAATTACAAGAGTTTGATATAAACTTATTGTCACTCTTTGCTCCTTTTTTGGCATAACATGGCTAGCACCAATGTAAATGATATAGACGCCATGATAAATTTTATTAATAATCTGCACAGTTTGTTATTGTGTTGTACATAACAACAAACACTTTCCTTATGCTGTTTTTTTCTGATCTAATTATCACATAAGAGTTTGGATATAAACTTGGGTTCATAGAAAAACTTCAAGTTTTGGTTTACATCTGGCTTATTTGATGATTGCAAATTTTTGTTTGTCAGATTAATTTTAGATACTATACATTTTACGTATTTTACATCTTTCGCCTCAGGAGCACTAGTAATTAAGAGACACATGGAAGAAGTTCCTTAATAACCTCTTTGCATGGCGATAATGGCATATGGATGTCTTAAATGTTATGCCCTCCCCCTTTTTCAATCTGCTTGACACAATCTGTTTTACCTTCTGGTTTAGTATGACACAAAGTACTACTACGAAATTGGAAAAGGAGATTCTGCACGGAAGTTTTGGTTTGAAACTCCTCCAAAAGTTGATCCAGATGCTTCTTACAAATTTGGCATAATAGGTAAGTAGTTTAAATTTCTATTTGATAAGTTAGGTAATTAAATTTCTTTCGGGTGTTTTATCTTTTTCAGAAGAACAGGCTGTATCCTTGTAAGTTGCTATAAGATGGGTTATACACCATAACATCACATAACTTCGTTATGACGTAAATATAGTTTATTTGTTTTCACAATATAGAACTGAAAGAAAATGTGTAGAATGCTAAAGATTAAAAAGATCATTAGTTCCTAACTTTTTCGTTCATGGAAGAACGATGAGTTTTTTCTTGGTAATGTAACATAAATCCAACCATTCATAGGAAGCAAAATTAGAAAGCTTTGACTCTCTTTTGAATAGCAAGTCAGTTATAGTTTCTTATTTGTTTTACCGCATCTTGATGTCACTGCACCTATTTAAATGTTTCACATTTAGACCAATGACACTGTATCATAAAGTATTAATTATTCACATACTGTATGTGAGCCCATTTGGAATAATTGACTGTAAATAGCTGATAAGTGCTTAAAAATATTTTTAAATGCTGAAACTAATTTTACAAATAAGCAATTACATGTTTGGATAGACGTGCTGAAACTATTAATAAGCAATAGATGTGTTTGGTAAAAAAGTGTTGATAAGCTATTCTTATGTTAGAATGACCAAAATACCTTTAACATTTTTGCAAAAAATAATATATTTGAAATTATCGTAAAGAATAGGAGGAGCCAAGAATACAGAGTGAAGAACAAGTTAGGAGTTCTGTTTTGGCAAAGATTTAGAAAAATATTAAGGATAAACTAGTAAAATACATGGTTAAAACAGAAGTGCTTATAAGCTGAAAATCCGTTTGTTGGGGATGACCAGCCTATGGCTTTTGGATGAGTTTAGCTTATAAGCACTTCAGTATTTACCAAGTGCTTAGCTTATAATCTTAGCCAAACACGCTCATTATCGTGTCAGGATTCTTATACAGTTCGTCCAACATCCTTTGCAGGTGACCTTGGTCAAACATATAATTCTCTTTCAACTCTTCAGCATTATATGGCTAGTGGAGCAAAGAGTGTCTTGTTTGTTGGAGACCTCTCTTATGCTGACAGATATCAGTATAACGATGTTGGAGTCCGTTGGGATACATTTGGCCGCCTAGTTGAACAAAGTACGGCATACCAGCCATGGATTTGGTCTGCTGGGAATCATGAGATAGAGTATTTTCCATCTATGGTAATGTATTGTAATACAGCTAATGACCTTGCGTTTATTTCACGAAGTTTTTTCGGGTCTCCTTATAATGTCAGTTAAGTGGCTACATCCTAAGTTTCTGACTACATATGTAGATACTCAGTAGAATCATGCAAGTGTGAATAAAATGAAAAAAAAAACTGTCTTCTTTAGGTTAAAAAAGAATTTTACCTTGATGTCATCTTTTATAATCAAGGTCACTAAACCTAGTAAATTTGTAACATTGTTGCTGAAGAGGTTTTCTACTGTAGGACATGTTTTATTCTCGTGGTTACTACTGCTTTCCTGTTAAAAAGTGAGATATACGTTGTTCTGAGATATCAGTACATGTTGAAAGATACTAGTAGCCACAAGCACGCCATTCACTTGAACCAACGATGAACTAAAGATGTTCTGTGCTTATGCAGAACATTGGCTTTTCTTTCACAGTTCTCAGATGGACCCGAGGCCGTGATGGCTAGATTTGCAAAAGCATGATCTCTAATTCAAATGTAGAAAAATTTCCATTTTCATTTCTAGACCTCCAATGTCTCTTGTACTCCGATTATCACACTATTTTATTGTAGTTACTGTTCCTTTTTCCTGAATGTTTTGTCATGCTTTCTATAGTATTTTTCCATGATTTCTTCACCTCCAGTATTTCTTTTTCGATCTGATTTGATATCCTTTTCCTTGAGCCGAGGGTCTATCAGAAACAACCTCTCTACCTCGCATGGTAGGATTAAGGTCTTCGTATACTCTACCCTCCTCAGACCCCACTCGTGGGATTACACTGGGTGTGTTGTTCTTGTTGTACATCTTGACCTCCACAGTGCTTGGGGCTTTTTGAGCAATGTCTTGAAATGTACTGACTTAATCAGAATAAAATAGAACTCCACCAATGAGTCATGTAAAATTTCTCCCATCCCAAGGAACTTTTTATTATGTTCAGTCAAAATATTTTGATGCCCATTGATTATATTTCTCATTATGTACAGGGGGAAGTAGTTCCATTCAGATCGTTTCTATCTAGATACCCCACACCTTATCGAGCTTCAAAAAGCAGTAATCCCCTTTGGTATGCCATCAGAAGGGCATCTGCTCACATAATTGTCCTATCAAGCTATTCCCCTTTTGGTAAGTAATTGTTCCCTCTTTTATGCTTGTTTTTTTTTTTTTTGGTATCTCTAACTAGGTTTCTAGACACTAATTTGATGATCTAGTTCTGAAAAATCTACTAGCTCTTGCTAAAATTTGAGTAAATTGAAGATTTTGCAAAACTAATACGCCTAACGACCAATAGAACCAACCACAAACTAAAAATCAGGATTCTGAAATGTACAAATTTTCTAATTTCAGAAGACTTAAAGAAGTTTCAATGAGTTGATGCCACACACTAGACATGCTAACAGTACTTCGTTAAATCTCCTGGTTGTGATTTGAAAAAATATTTGTCCAAAAAAAAGGGGGCCTAAGACTTGGTTTATGTTTTGGACTTTGCAGTTAATTAGCCAGCTAATGTACAGTGTTAACTGTTAAGATAGAACGCGTTATTTCACTAATGAACTTTTAAAATGAAATGCAAAACATCATGTAATCAACTAAGTATATGCATCTGTAAGTTAAAATTCTCAAACTCATGCTCACTAGCTTTTGCATTGCAGTGTTGCTAAGAAGATCTATAATATTCTGTTTGCTTATTGTGTTCTTGATTGCCAATTATTCGTTCCTTTACTGCCGAACCATGTCCATATGGAAGGAAGAAAGTTTTCCTGTACTTATTTGGTGCATTTTGTCTGGGGAAACTCGTACAGGTCTCTTCAAGTTTCGGAGAGTAATTTCTCACCGTTTTCTAAAAGCAAAGCACAAGCTTTAGGGCCTAGTTTTGAATTTTATAGAAATCTGAGAAGCACTTCTCTTACTATACCTTTAAGCATCATTTTCGTAATAATTGCTCTTTTGATTGAATAGCTACTTATTCGCTGTCTCTTGTCATGCAGTAAAATATACACCTCAATGGCATTGGCTGAAACAGGAATTTAAAAAGGTGAACAGAGAGAAAACTCCTTGGCTTATAGTCCTTATGCATGTTCCTATGTACAACAGTAATGAAGCTCATTTCATGGAAGGGGAAAGCATGAGATCCGCCTATGAAAGATGGTTTGTCAAATACAAAGTCGATGTGATCTTTGCTGGCCACGTCCATGCTTATGAAAGATCAGTAAGTTGTCTTCTCTCATCATATTTGTCGTCCCTGCTTGTCTCTCAAAGTAAATATCACATTTTCATATAGCCAAAATTAACTCTCGGAAAAAAAAAAACTCAGCTAGAATTAACAAAGATCAATAGGAAGCTAGGAATATATTAACAAAGTTCAATCTGCAATGCTCTATATCTTTGAGCACAATATCAAAACAGTATCAACCAAAGACTGGAGCACCTGGCAGACAAATAGAAACACGCAACACAATAGCAAAAATATATATTTTAGGCACAATACAAAAAATGCTGATTTAGCCCCAGAAAGAATGCTTTGTATATATGGAGTAATACATTAAGACGTATCATGTTTATTTCCAAACTGATATATTCCTGGACGGTCTAGCATTTTACTCAAAAAATTGAGCATAACTAGCAGTAATGTGAGGGCTATGAAATTATGAATCATTGTATGTGAGGCACTGTTTGTCTTTAGAAAGAATTTGTCGCAGATATCAGTTGCACATTTCTTCTATCTTCCTAGTTTCCCTTTCAACTCTATTTGCATTGCTTAAGACCTAACATTAACTTCCAATTTTCTTATCATTTTCAGTATCGCATATCTAATATACACTACAATGTCTCGGGTGGTGATGCTTATCCCGTACCAGATAAGACAGCTCCTATTTACATAACTGTTGGTGATGGAGGAAATTCAGAAGGTCTTGCTTCAAAGTAAGATACATGAAAATATAACTAATATGACTTTCTACTTGCTGTTGAACTATATAATCATTTGCTTTTCTGTGCAGATTTAGAGATCCCCAGCCAGAATATTCTGCTTTCCGTGAAGCCAGCTATGGTCATTCGACTCTAGATATCAAGAATAGAACACATGCATTCTACCACTGGAACCGAAATGATGATGGAAATAACATTACAACTGACTCATTTACATTGCACAACCAGTATTGGTGAGTAATTATTACATTCTTTTCATCTCTCGCATTTTAATTTCTTTATTGAATGTCCCATCTAGTTTGAACTTGATATTATTGAAGAACTTCCAGCTCATATAGCTTGCAGTTTTTAGATCCATGCCACTAAACAGTGACTATCTGTGGTGTTTCTTTTTATATTTGTAAGTTGTAATCAAGAATATCATTCTCAATGCTAAAAGTTGTCTTAGTTCTGGTCTAGTCCTTACAACCATTTGATTACTTGAAATTCAAATTGGTTTTATGATCAATTCTTATATAATGATGGTGTCCGGACCATCTTGCATGCACCGTGATCTCCCATCACAAAGGTATTGGGTAACTCTATACACTAAGGCTTAAGCAATTGAGGATACATCACCTACCTTTTTGTTTCTGCTGCAATTTGAACCCATAGTTGACGGCTAAGCCACACTCTTGAGTGCTATGAAGTAGTAAATGATTCCCACGTTGTTTACTCTCGATACTAATAAGTGTCATTGTTCTGCAGGGGAAGTGGTCTTCGCAGGAGAAAGTTGAACAAGAATCATCTTAACTCTGTCATTTCCGAAAGGCCCTTCACTGTGCGATTCTGAGACACAGTTTCTCAAACATGTTGTCAAACTATGGGTAATTTTATGCCATGATCCTATTATGTAGTTATATTGTAAAATCTATCTACTTTTGTTGGAGAGAGTGGATCCAGCTATTTTCCCAGTGTATTGGTTCATGTAAAATAAGGATTTGTGCTGTTTATATGACAGCATTATGGAAAGTATAGCTCTCGTAAATTTGAAATAGCTACATAATGGATTTTCATTACTTGATTGATATCTCTGTCTAGTGTTTTGCAAAGTATAACGATATTAAGATCGGATAAAGGAGGAAGGTATCCGCGAAATATAAGAGACAAACAACAAAAATGCATCCCATACCAGAAAAAAATAACACACACGGTGCAAAATCAAGGCAAAATACAGAAATACGAGGATTTACCAGAAAATTCGTCCTTCGGAATACAGAAATACAATAAATTGGGGAATTTGCTACAGAACTCTCAAGTATAGCTACGAATGGTAATTTTCTGAATAGTGAAAAAAATTGCTACACCTAGTAATTTTTCCAAAAAGGAACTGCTGCCTTATGCCACCTCTCTATATAAATTCCTTTTAACCAAGCAAAATGCTTTACTATATAATCTATATATGTAAACCAACTCAGCATTAACCAAACGATTATCTACAAAAATGTACTACTATTATTATACAAGTTCTCATATAGCCTATGATCGACGTACAGAATCGAAGCAACTTGTGTCTGTACAACTCTTACAAGAACAAAAACATATGATATGATGTTATCCTTAGGAGTCTCTGTATATAGGCTGTGGTGCCCATTTGAGATGCAAGTTCAGTTTCCCTGATTTAGCTCCATCTAGTTCAAAGGTTTCTTTATATTCACCTTCCATTAGTACTCTTGTCAATGTCAATATGCACCTTCCCATGTAATCCTGCCAACAAAAGAAATTGTCAGTATTGGAAATGAATGCAGCTAATATAGGAAGACTTTAGATTGATGTATTTCCTTGAGCCGAAACCTCTCTTCCTTCCAAGGTAGGGGTGATGTCTGTGTAATCACTACCCTCCCCAGATCCAACTTGTGGGATCACACTGGGTATGTTGTTTAAGATTGATATAGCAGTGGTACTTCAAAAAAAATTGAAAGGGAGAAATTCCTCAAGAACGCCATTTTATATCTTAATACATATAGGATTTGTGCTTAATACTTAGATGGATCTCTTCTTGACAAATCAATTTACTATATAGTGAATAACCCTAATGTTTCACATGCTATGGAAAACCTTTTGGTGGTGAGCGCTATCCAATGTGAATCTGAAATCTGAGTTAGTCAGGCCCAGTGGACTTAGGATATCGGATGGGTAAACTGAAAAGGAATAGTAACTATCTCCACACATTGAATAGCATAAGTATATCAAAAGAGGGAGGATAAAAAAACAAAGAAACAAAGGCCCAAGGATATAGCCTTGGTGGTTCTAGTCGATGAAGTGAGAGGAGAAACATGAGGTCATTGGTTCAAACCCCAACGAAGGCAAAATACACTAGGTAATTTCTTCAAATCTGCCTAAGCCTTGGATTAAAGGTTAGATTTGAGCTCAAGTGTCATAGCACCTTCGATCGACAATAAGCCTTAGTGGACTAAGTTACTCAGTACCTGTATGGGTGGGGAGATAGCAGGTACCCAATGGAATAGTTGATCATAAGCCTTGGTGGACTAAGTTAAACAGTAAATGTATGGGTGGGGGGACAGTAGGTAACCAGTGTGATAGTTGAGGTGCGCACAAGCTAGGGTATAGCAGGTACCCAGTGTGAGTTGAGTTGCGTACAAGCTGGGGGGATAGCAGGTACCAGTGTGATAGTGGAGTTACGCACAAGATGGTCTGAATGCCACCGTCATGGAAAAAAAAGGTAACAAAGGCCTAATTCAGACCAGCCTCTTCCACCATTACCCTTGGCAGTTCATTTGTACTAATCTAGTGTTTGTATAGCAAGAAAACAATTGAAGATGACCACATTGTTTTGCTGGTAGGCCGAGCACAAGGCAAATAATCCTTGGAGAAACGACGACATGATTTTTTTCGTCTTAATAAACGCATAATTTTTTTCTCCCTAATCATCTTATTCTTTAAACACAGTAATATAATGTTGAATTTATTAACAAAATCTAGATGCTGATCATTCAATAAAAATTCAGGAACACCGTAACTAGATGAACACATTTGTAATACCGAGGGCTAACTCTTAATTCTTTCAATTGCTCATGTTGTTGGTATTCTTAGATCTATCAGAACTTAAATTTTCCAAAACGATTCTAGTATGTCCGAAATCATCAGACAACTCAAAATAAGGCATCTCAGCTAAAGAAAATCTCACATCAGGAACCATTGGTATCTGAATAGATATATTAAGTCCTGGTTTATCAACGTTAATTTTGTACCAGGACCAATAGCAATAGGATAAGTATTTGGAATTGATTAAAGGGAAGTACTCTTACCTTTCCGAAGGTGTCATGGTCCCACACTTCTAGAATTAGCATATCATGCAATCCGTCCTCAACGACAAAGTCAAAAGTCTGATTCCATACTGGATTTAAGCTTTCCGGTACAACCTAAAATGAAAAGAATATATAATCAGCATTATTCCTAGTTATTGATTAAGAATTTTAAGGCAAACTACTTTAGAAATGGATAATTTTTGTTCGATATTCAAATAATAAGAAATGATACCCTGGTTTTGTTCTTTGTTTCAGTCTTCTTCATTGTAACTACAACATACGGATCAGCTTTCCCCATTAGATCAGTAGGGGCCAGATCCTCAGCTGATATCACGGTTACAGAAAGTACCCCTCGTACTATTACATCCTTCCTCCTGTTGATTTCACCTCCATTTTGGGCAGCTTCTGCTCCACTTTTAAGAACCTTCTCCAGTGAAGTCAATGATACATTATCGGCAAAAGGGTTACTAAATCCATTCGTCATGCCATAAGGACAATACAATAGCTCCAAGTGCACCTAAAGCAAAGATGAAGGGAATAGTTCACATAGAGAGCTAAAAATAGAGTACAACAACAACATACCCAGTGTAGTCCCGCAAAGTGCGGTGTGAGGAGAGTAGAGTGAACGCAGACCTTACCCCTACCTCAGAGGTAGAGAGGCCATTTTCGTAGACCCTTGCCTCAAGAAAAAACAGACCAGAAAAGGAATAAACAAAAGTGAAAGCATAACAAAGCATTTTGAACAGCAACTACAACAAAATAATTAGATAATCAAAGTACTATTTTGCTGTTCAGAATGCTTTGTAATGCTAAGAATAGAGTACTGCATGAATTTGTTTACATTTGCAAGTGAGAAATTGTTGTTTCTTAAGAGGAAGAAAGTCACTGATGTAGATCTCGTACACAAAAGTGTATCAGACTGATTGAGATATCGATCATATAATTGGAGGTTCCACCGCTAGTTAACTGTCTTGTTTAGTAGTAAAGGTGGACTGAATCAGCAAGAACTGTTATTTGCAGTTTTTGTTGGGTAACGTCTGTAGGATCAAACTCAATAAAATTCACCTAGACTACGTATGGCACTCAATCTACAACAATTATATGCAGTTTGATCTGATTATTGTTGAAACAAACCACATACATTATGAATTGATTATTGTTGAAAAAACACTTGGTTCTCAAACATTATTGATTAGTACTCCACTAGTATACATATATGTTCCATCAAAATTGAAGTTGTATGTATGATAAATTGATAGTGGCAAGTTCCAATATGGAGAAGGATCACAGAAAACAAAAGGGGATGCAAGTGTCACCTGGCCCCTATTCTTTTGGTCTCTCTGGATCTCCAAATCTTTCACCAACTTCAACCAAACATCCTTCACTTTACCAGGCTCAAGCTCATTCAAACGAACATGTGCGCATCCAATTAGTTCAGCTGCCTGAAGCCCTTCATCATCATAGATCTTTATCACCAAATGTTGTGTCAATGGATCTTCAACTACAAACTCGAAATGCTCATTCCAGATTGGATTCAGTTCGTTGTTCTGAAAAGAACAATGGTCATTTAAATGTTAACTCGATACATGTATTACCCAAATTCTTCTATATAGCAGACGAAATACTTACAATTGTTTTGCTCTTCTTCATTCTATCTCGTACAGGGCGTACATATAACTCAGCAAAAGGATCAGATTTACCAATGATGTCTTTGTTTGTTAACTCTTTTGCTTGAACAAGTTTCACCTCCAATACTCCAGTAGGTTTCAGTTCAAGGTCACTAATAACAATAAAGTAGATTGTCAAATAGAAAATGGCGTCTCAGCCCAGCAAGGTTAGATAAGTAGAGAAGAAAGTCAACAAATACATGTTTTCTTCTTTATTCACAGAATTACAAAATTCTATTAATCATCTATGTTACTTGGATACGAATGCGGGCATCTGATACAGATGTAGATCTAGAGGTTGGACTCTTCATTACATAATTCTAGGATTCAGGAGTACGGTTCAAAGTACTTGTCTGGTGCTACAATATGGCTAATAAGAATATATTGTGTCACAATTAAGTGGAGTTATCCTGTTGTTGTTACTGCTTATATCTTCATAAATGTTGTGTTTTTGTTTTCACTGAGCCGACGGTCTATTGGAAACAGCCTCTCTACCTGCCAAGGCAGGGGTAAGGTTTGCGTAAACTCAACCCTTCCCAGACCCCGCTTGTGGGACTGCGGGACTATACTGGGGGTATGTTATTGTATTAAATTAAAGCTAGTATAACTAAATTCTTTGTAAATCATTACTAATTTAGTCATAATTTATCTAGCAAAGTGTTCTAGTACTTTATGTTATATATATTACATATATATATATATATATGAAACAAACCAAATACTCCCAAATCGTGTTGAATTGACACGGGTGCTACAGGGAAGGATCCAAATAAATTAAAGTTCGGTAAAAGGTAAGATCACAGTGTAGCCTCGACATACACAGGATCCAATAGAAACTGACCTGTTGCTGTATATTTCTAATAGATTCCCATTCCCATGACAAGTTGACATTCATAAAACTGAAAAGGCAGTCAAAGTCCAGGTTTTGCCTTGACAGATTAAAACATTTTAGCTTGTCTTTTCAGGGTCAATATTTAGATAAACATCTTAATTTAACACCTTCCACGAAGACATGGGGTCATTATAAAATTCAACATATTAATTTTTTACGTCAGAGACTAGATGGAAAATGGAAGAAAGTCATCTCGATTACATGTGAAAGTGAATGCGTTCAATTGGAACCAATATTGGACAGCCCAAACAAACTGGGTTAGTGAAAATGACAAGGTTTGAAGTCTCTCTTATAGAAAGGAGTACCTATAATCCCCAGGCAAAATGGGAATAATTTTTCGGACTGGCCATGTGATAGAGTCTTCAATGGCATCGCGGATGGTGCCCTGTATAGAGAAATTCACTTAGTACACCTGGACAGTATGAAGCCATAAGAAAAACTTTTATAACTTTCCCAAACCTTGAGAGCAAAAATCACAAATCATGAGAGAATAATTCAAACAAACAAATGGCTCGTCCTCATGTTCTTACGAATGAAAACAGTTGTTCTGAAATACACCAAAAGATAAAAAAATCTATTTATACTAGAAAAAATTTCATCTCCACTCTCATTAGATATTCAATTGTCATTAGTACACCATAGCTACATTTATGAAGGGGAGCCTTGGAGCAACGATAAAGTTGTCTCTGTGTATAGGTCACAGGTTGAGTCATAACCTCTAATGTTTGCATTAGTGTAGGCTGTCTATATCACACCCCTTGGGTGCGGCCCTTCCCCGGACCTTGCTAATGTATGAATGCTTTTTTCCCTTGTTTAAAAAAGTGGAAACATAACTACGTTTTTACTGATTTAATAAACACAATGTTATTGAGAATATGAAATTAAAAATACAAAATTATCAGTGTACTAATCACATAGATATTTAATGTTCATTCAGTTTCTTCCACCCTTTTCTAGAAAGCAAACAAAACACAAGATAAGTCTAGGACCATGGCAGCATTATCCACTTCTAGAACATCTATGGGTTATGATATCTAATCAAGCTGCAGAAGTAATTGAAAGATAAGAAGATATGATTATATGAGTAACAAAATTAGATGGTAAAGTTTTTCCCAAACCTCAATTGCATCAGAAATGCCAGGTATTGCTGTCATGTCACCGCCAACCACTTTAAGCGTAAAATCCAGCTTCTTCTGCAGACCAGAAAAGATTTTATTGTCATTCTTTTCCTTATATAAGTTAGGTCTGGTGTTAGGTGTGTATGTGTGTGGCTGTCCAGGCGAGCTTGCATCTGATGTGGACCTTACAGGGCTACACCTCAACAAAAACCAATATACAGGATTATTAATTTTGGACATGTTAGGTGTCATGCATGTCCATCAAGATACAGATTTGGACTTAATTCTCCTTCAAAAAAAAATAAAAAATCCTGAAACATCAGCATCTAAATCCACGAATCAGTTGGCAAATCCATGTGCTATTGACCAAGTTGGTGTTAGATAATCATCCAAATCCTTAACCGAACTCTAAACCCAAGCATTACGTAACATGTCTCCTTCCATATTGTGCAAGTAACATTCATAAGTTGACTTGGCACGTGTATGTACACATGTGATCACACTCACTTGTATTAGAACAAATTATTCAGTGCGCTCAATAGCCTTTTAGAATGAAAGAGAAATAAGATAACACCTTTTTCCTTAGTGAATAACAAACAGCTCCAAAGCAGGGAAACTCATCAACAAGTGGCCTGAAGATCAGCCTGAAAATCCCAGTAAATCCAATGTTCTTCACCTAAAAAGGGAGAAAATAATCACAACGCGAAATCAAATTACCTGAGAAAAGCAAGAAATAATAATATATTATAATATACAACGACAACAACATGCCCAGTTTAATCCCACAAGTGAGGTCTGGGGAGGGTAGTGTGTACACTGACCTTACCCCTATCTTGGGAGGTAGAGAGGTTGTTTCCGATAAACCCTCAGCTCAAGGAAGAAATAATAATGTAATATATTGGAAACAAATAGAAAGTCACTACATAGGTGGCAGTGTAAACTTATAAATAAAAAACAGATAGGTGGCAAAATAAACATGTTAAAATGGACAAGTTGAGAAGTAAAACCAAGGGACAGCCATTTCTAAGATGGAGTCCTTGAACAAGCAGATTCTACAGGGTGGGAATGAAAAAAGGAAAAAACACTACCAGAGAACTCTAGCATAATGGAATGTCTAGTGGATAGTTAAGAAGTACTTGTATTGATCCTTGTTGTTGTTAAGTACTCTGTTACTAGATATTTATTTTTGCTTAAATATGCTCTTTGAGAATTCTGTGAAGGTTTCATTAGGTTTCTCTTGTTGTGAGTACTGGATCAGCAGATTTGCACAGTGGAAATCTGTATCAGTCATGGTCCAAGTTTGGCTCCTGATACTAACAAATGCAAGCTATGTTACCATTCTCAAAAAAAATATCCAAGCTTAAAGATAGTAACAAATAGCTCAGTCATTATAAATTTGAGTTATTTACAATGGAAACAAATTGATATCTCAGAGGCACTAAGCATGCAGCTCGAATGTTAGATCATATCAAGTGTAGCAATGAAACAAAAATTACAATGGAAACAAATTGATATCTCAGAGGCAATTAGCATGTCAGCACAATCGAGATCATATCAAGTGTAGCAAAGAAACAAAAATGTCACCAACTCTGAGGAGCAGAAGCTATTCAGTGTAATGTTAATCAGCAAGTACCAACTAAATTACCTGCACTGGTAATCCTACACCAACGTATGTCATGATATCGAGTATAATGCTTGGGTTCCCATCCCAATTCATCTCTAATTCCATGGTAATACCTTCATTTCCACCTTCAAGAATAGAAATTCCTGAAAGATAAAACCAGTATGAGCACCAAGAATGTGTCGAATAAAATGTATTTCTCCACACAAGCAATTTTTTTTTACACGGCTTAAATGAGATGACACATTAAATTATTGTTCAAATAGCTTCATCAGGTTCAATTGTCTTCTTCATTATTTTGTCTAATATGGGATGAGTAATTGGTTTTCTTATATGGCCTTGGACAATCCTCACCCCGTGAGCTAGCTTTTGGGGTTGAGTTTAGGCCTAAGATCCATTCTTTAACATGGTATCAGAGCCAGACCCATCACAATTCTTTGTCCATACTCCAGTTAAGAAGGTCTGGCGTGCGAGGAAGTGTTAAGAGTCCCACATCAGATATGGAAACGATATTTGGTTTGCTCATATGGATTTGGACAATCCTCACCCTATGAGCTAAGTTTTGGGGTTGAGTTAGACCCAAGATCCATTCTTTAACATATCTTGATCATTCACATTTTGACTTTTCAAAGAGACAATAGTATTGGAGAATCGTTATGCCTACTATGACGGTGAAGTCAAGGATAATGAGCATCAGTGTTTTCAAAGGCACTTCCTTGGAGAAGGGGCTAAAATGCACCAAGGAGGACTGGCTCGCAAAAATCATGGGGCGTAAGTCCCAATCCTTCCGGCCGTTCACTTAGGCGTAAGTCCCAAACTTTCAGTCCTTCATTTGGAGCATAAGCCAAGAGAACTCTCCAAAATTGGAAGTAAATTGCTAAATAAGTCCCTTTTTAATACTTAAAATACACAAAGGTCAACTCATTGTAAATTCTCAAAAGAACTCAAAAGACCAAGGGCTTTATAATTGTTAGCTCTGATTGTATAATCCTTTCTCTTTATCGTTTACTAAGCAACCAAATACTCTTTGGCTCTTTATTAGCAAATTGTCAGCTGCAAAGTAAGCTTTTGTCTTCCAACACTTTCTCTGCTCCCACGCTTCTCGTAGAGGGATCGTTCATCATGCTTTATTTTTGTCAAAATTGGGAGAGCCGCCGACTCCAACTACCGTCCATGTACGAATTTCTTTTTTGCTGTCTTTTTATTCTTTTCATGTTAGTGTTATGTTTTGCAACTCCTTTTCGAATCACTTAAGTTTAGATATTGTTGTAGATACTTTTTTCAAAGAATGCTTTCTTTGTATGATACTCAGTATCTGTAATTGGTTTTCTGAATTATTAGGAAATAACATTTTTACAATACTAAGTATGTTCCATTACTACCACACTACAAGTGTAATGAACCCTTTGGTTTTTCCACTTGTCCAAGTTTGTAAAAGAAAATTATTTGTAATGTTTGTGCATATGTTAGCACATCTATGTACATATATACATTTTCCACTAATTTTATAAACTTGAATTTCTACAATTTGAATTTAATTTTACTTTTTTGTGATTTTATATGCTTACCTTATTAATTCATTAAATATTTATTAAAAAAATCCAAGGAACTTACGCCCCAAGCCTCAGGCTTACACCTCACCTCATTCCCGCACCTTTTGAAACACTAATGAGTATGACTTTTGGTTAGGATAAAACTGGTCCATGTAATTTCTTAGATGATCTATATGCAAAATTTTAGAATAATCAAAGGGAATCAAGCATCTGTCAACAGAGTTATGGAGGCTATCCACTCCTGCACTATGACTACTGATTTAGTGGCTATTTGGAGAAATCCCAGTATCTTTCTAGCTGGTGTTGATGACGATACAGTGAACAGCCTACTGGAGATGACTGGTTTCTCACTGGGATCTTTCCCTATATAAGATGACTGGGACTACCATTGTCTCCAAAGAAATGTCTTAAATTGGAATACCACCAATTATTGGAGAAGATCACAACTAAGATATGCTCAGTTCCTGCTAGGCATGTATCATATGCTAGAAGACTACAAGTTTTCAACTCAGTCCTTTCCCCATTACACAACTTTTTGGGGATCAGACAGCTCAGTATATATACTACCCCAAAGTGTGTTAAAGGCAGTTGACAGGAAATGCAGAAAGTACCTACGGGGAGGATCTGATGAGTAGAAGAAGACTGCTCTAGTAGCAGCAGAAGAAGCTGTATTTCCATTTTTCATCAATTCGAATGTTGCATGAGCTTCATTCCTTCCTCAAGAAAGTTTTATAAAGGAGGAACGAAAGGCTTTTTGCAGCATAATACAATTATTAAGAGATAAAATCTGCACTTTCTGTAAGGTTTAATCTGTATATATAAGCTAAATAAACATTTTTAAGTTAAACGTAAATAGATTGTTACTTCTAAATACAAATTTTACACATGCAAAAGCATGAATTGGGACGAGTATGAGTGAAAGCTAACTACTTCTTCATTGTTTTATCTTTTTCTTTTTTTGGAAAGAAACAGCCACTTTTAAGTTTTCTAAGCTGTTTGTTTCCTTTCCTTATATGACAATATGACACAGAAATAGAAAATGCAACTGCTGAAGAACGTTAATACCGGCCATCATCATCTAACCTGTGAACTGAGGAGCAACAGTACCAAGAGTGAACTTGGAAAATTTCAATGATGCCAAAATCATAGGCCTATATTGTTCCAAAATTGGCTCCACACTTGACCTTACCAGTTCTGATGCTGCCTGAATACAAGATGAGAAACTCAAAAGTTGAAACGGAGGAGTAGGAACAAATCAATCGAAACTCAAAAATTAACATGACCAAAGATGCATAGACATTTAGACTAACCTCATCCACAAAAGGCCAGATCTTTTCAAGATGAGAATTAAGCCAATTCAACTGTAAGTGTTAAACATGAAAGGAAAAAAAAATCACTAATCATAAGTACGAAGAAATTTAACATTAAAAAGTAAGTTGAAATAAAAACTAACCTTCTGCTGATTGGAGAAAACAACCCAAGGAGGATACTGCTCTGGTGTAAAAATCTTTCTGGAATCTTCCACTGTCATTCTAGCAAACGCCGCAATTGTAGTAGCCTTCACAGTTCAAATTCAACAACAACATACATAAAAATGCAACAACCTCACAAATCATACACAAAAATGCAACAACAACAACATATCCCGTGTAATCCCACAAAATAAGGTCTGGGAAAGCTAAAGTCTACGCAGACTTCACCTTATGTGAACTCAGGTAGCGAGGTAGATAAGCTATTTCAGATAGACACTCAGCTCATGGAAAAACAGTCCAAAACAGTATAGATAAAGACATAACAAAAATGTACCTCACAAATCATACATAAAAATGCAACAACATATCTAGTATAATCCCACAAAGCTTAGATCCCACAAAGCATAGTCTAAGAATGCTAACGAAAATGAAGAAGTCATAACAAAATACTATCACAACCACACAAATCATACATAAAAATGCAACCAAAAAAAAATTCACTCAAAACCAAAAAAACTAAAGATACCCTTTTCTTAATGACTAGTAATTCAACTAAAACAGAAGTAAAAAAACCCAATTTTCAACTAACCAGTTCAGAACGGCATTTGGATCGATAATTTTCAGATTTAACAAAGCCAACTATTAAACCAACTCCAACTAAAACCCCAATCACAACACCCAATACAAACGACATCGTTTAGCTCTTCTTCTTCTTCCAAAGTTCCCTTCTTCTTTTTTCAAGATTCAGTGAAAGTGAAGCTAAGAGACTACTAGAACGTGTTTTTGTTGTGTTTTTTGTCCTTGTGGGGTTTCACATAATTAAACACTTTTAAGCCATGAAAAAGGTGGTGGGTCATCAAGATTAGAGGTTTCCGACAAAATTTTGTAGCTAAATAGTAAAAATCGTATGTTAATCAATTTTATATTTTCTTATAATGTCATGTTAATTTCATTTACTTAGAAATTATCGATAAATTATGCAACTAATTTTATGTTATATTATAGGGTAATAAAGAGACTTTAGAGTTTTTTCTTAAGATTTTGCTTGAATTACTCATTTTTTAAGTTTAAACAACCTTTTTTTATTTATACGACAAGAAGATATAAATGTTATTGGTAGAGTATGATGAGGATAAAATATAGGTAATTTTATTTGGTGATAGAGAATATATTTTAGAAAGATTCTCTAACCATCTTTTTCTCACTAGGGCCGGGGTTGGTCTTTCTTTGGAATTAAGCGCTCATTTTTTTTTTACTGTTGTCAATGAATCCCTCAAGGCTGACGTTCTTCTTTTAAGATCCTTAGTTAGTTCCATATTCCTTGTTCCTGTAATGAATCAGAGTCTCAATCAACTGGCATCGCCCTTCACTCCAAAATTCCTCAAAGAGATTCTCGATTTAAGGAATGCCTATTAAAATGGATTTAAAATGAATAAAGATATTATAGATAAAAAGGGTATTCTAAAACATAATCATAATAAAATAAAAATAATAATTTAAACATGACAAATAATATTTAATAGCATAAAAATCGTGAAAGTAGTTTTAATATTAATCCTCCTTTGAATAAAATTTATGTGGTTATAATATACTCTCATTAAATGTAAAATAAAAAGTTATGAATGACTTCTAACTTTGTAAGGCAGCCACTAAGAAATAGTAAAGTTTTTGACTAATGAAAATAGTGGTTAATAATTGCATTAAGATAAAATGTCTATGCACCACTTGAAGTGTGATATTTTTTTGAATTTTATTAACGTGAAATGTTTTGTGATCTAAACTATTTTTTTATTATTCTTTTTTATGGGAAACAAAAATATATAGTGTATTTTATTATTATTATTATTCATACTACTTTATAAATGTTTTTTAAGATTTGGACAGACAGCGCCACTTTCCTTAAATGTGAAGGTCGCCATTTGCCGACAGTCAAGTTTGACACGTGTACGGTTTAGATCATCCCAATTATTATTCCATGTTTCACATAGATTTTAGGGATAGCCCTCGATTATGATCGAAATCATAAAAACACACTTTAATTAAATTAAGGTTTTATTATTCCTCCGAACTTATTTATTTATAATTTTATACACTTTTTGGCTTATGTGGAACACTTTGTGACTCCACGTAGTTGAGGCGTGTGGGAAATGTTTTTATGTCGCATAAGCAAAAAAAAAAGTATATAAAATTACATAAAAATGGGAGTGAGGGGTAATAGAACCATAATTTAATTAAAGTGTGTCTCTGAGATTTTTGATCATAGTCTAGGAGGTACTTGTATCTTATCCCTTGATTTTATTCGGAAAGTCCAATAATTATATGACTCTTACACAAAGCTTCTAAATATTTTTAATTAAATTATACATATCTTATAATACAAAATTTGAAAGAGTAATGTAAAATTTAAAAAGATAAAAAGATATTTGAAAGTTATACTATACTTGCATTCGATGATGATGACATTTTTGTGGGATCAGTCTAATTTTGTTTTTATTTATTTAGTCGACTATTTTAAATAATAATTCCCCTAAGATTCTTGGACATGAAAATGTATTCAACTAATTATATATCGTGGGAAGATTTTTTATGACAATAACAATAATGATAAGGTTGGGAATCAAATCAAAAAAGAGGTTGATGACGATAGTGAAAACAATAAAAAGAAAAATAATAAAGTCTCCACTCTAATTGAAAAATATATTATTGCTTTTGTATACTATTTAATAAAACTTTGCTTTTAATTTGATTCCTATTGAATTTTACGGTTGATGTATCGAGTGGCACTTTCATCATTTTTATTAAGGGGTTCGAAAAATAAAAATATAGTTCCTAGGATTTGGAATTAAAACTTCAGGGTGATTTTGAACTCTCTAAACTACTGAATCAATCTTTTATCTTGTGTTTAGGGGATTCAAACTCTCGATATAAACATAAAATATTCAAAAATAGTAAATCATTTGGTATATGTTTTTTTGTCGAGGAGGTAGCCGAAACATATATCAATTGCCCTTGGTTGTGAAAAAAAGATATGGTTTAAATTCAATGATTATACATCTTATATATACAAGTTTATATATTATTATACACCACATATATACAATTTTATGTAAAATAATACATAGATTATTCAGTCTTGAGGTTGCATATTGAGTTTAGAATGGTCAGTTACTTTTAGATGAACACTCTCCTAAATTTAATTTATAAGTAACCCGCTCAAAATTTTATGAGTTGGGCTCAAGATAATTTGAAGAGTAATTTTAGAAATAGCAAACATAAAAATCATATTAGCGCTCTATAGCTACAGTTTTACTATTTGCTCTCCATAGCAAACATAGTTTGTTATGGAGCATCTGATTTGTATAAATCGAAAGAATTTGTATAAATCGCATCGATTTGTATAAATCGCGACGATTTGTATAAATTGGACGTTTGTGTGTATGAAAATTGCGTTTGTAAATGTATATGTTATTTGTGTTAGGATAGAGTGGCGAGCGACATTAGAAGAGAGAGAGGAGAGAGGGTAGGGAGGGTAGGGAGTGGAGAGAGGTGAATTGTATATGTATATCGATTAGATAATTGTATATATGTAACTACTATGTATATGTATCAATGATTATGTTTTTATATCTGCATAAAATTTGAATTTGTATACAACTGAATCGAGTTAATATACAATTGAATCGAGTTAAAACATTTGTATTTGTATATCAAATCTCTCTCTCACTTTATACAAACACAAATTGTACATTGTATTTGTATAATTTATGTTTGTATAAAGCGAGCGAGAGAGAGAAAGGCAAAAGAGAACTGGGCAGATGAAGATTTGTATTAGTATAATTATAAATGTATAGGACGGAGAGATTTGTATTTGTATATACAGTCTCTCTCACTTTATACAAACACAAACACAATTAATACATTTTGTGTTTGTATAAAAGTGAGAGGGGTGGGGGAGAGAATTGAGAGTGGCGAGCGAGATTCAAGGGAGAAAGGCAAGAATGACAATGTGTTTGCTACAAATTAGAATTAAATGAAACTATAACTATAACATTTATTTTGAATTAATAGTTTGTTATAATGCACAATTTTCCCTAATTTGAATTGGATCAATCTCAACCCACTCAAATCTTAACCTATTTTAAAAGAATCTTCAATTGAGCTCAATTTAATCTCCAATCTCAACCCGTTTTAAGGCTCTTTATTTGAATTGGTGTAATGTATGTTCTCATATTGAATATATGAATTACTATATATTCTATTTCTTCTAAGATTTATCTTTCATTTGTTAAAAAATAATATTTTCTTGAATTAGAATTCAAAATATTGTTATACAAGTTAAATAACAATATGTTAACATTATTGAGATTAAGCAGGTCAAATTTGTAGGATCATGACCCAACCCAATTTTTAGTCCATTTGAGCCCAAAGTAAATTTGGGTGGGTCATAACCCAATCTGAATTTTTTTCAACCCATTTTAAATTGAAAAAATCTTGTTTATTTTGTTTCTTAAATTAGTCTTTGTTAGTGGTATGAAATTTTTGATACATCAATGCTACAATAGATTATGTTTTATGCAATGTATCATGTATATATTCATTACATTGATACATAATCCTAATATTATTAAATATTTGACTAATAGGTTTCATGTTCAATGCTTATGTACTAGATACATAAGTAATGCCTAATGTATCATTTACAATATATCAAGTTTTATAATATATCTTCAATATTTTTTTAATTTTAAAAGGATATAGATAGTAATAAATCATTTTTTTTGTTGTGTATCAAGATTACCCAATAATAATCTTGGTACATAAACCATAATGTAATATAACTGATACATATTAATGACTAATGTGTATCACACGAATCTGATACACATTAATGGTCATGATACATTCATACAAACTAAAACTACATGTATCTGATACTTAATATCTATCACACAGTAATGTTTCGATATAAAACCAAACACTTTACAAACAATCTTTACTTCTCTAATGTATCTATAGGATTGTAGTACTTAGCAATATTTTAAATATTTTAGGAATAATAATGTATCATGCATTATATATCCATCTCAAAAAAATAAATCAAAAAAACTTTGGTCATGATACATTCATACAAATTAACACTACATGTATCTGATACGTAATAACTACCGCATGGTAATGTATCGATCTAAAACCAAACACCTTATGGGCAACCTTTACTACTTTAATGTATCGGGTAGGATTATAGTAATAAATAATAAAGTATCATGCGAAATTTTATGGACATGATACATAAATACATAAAAAGTGATACATGTAAATCCATCCAGTTGCTCTATCAATGGAGGAGAAAAACGTCATAGAGGCGGTGGCGGCAGCACGACACGAAGGGAGAGGCTGAGAGCCCTTAGAGAAGCTCAAGAACTTCTTCAAACCACTGACGATGATAATAACAAGACTAGCGAAGATATTCATGATTTATCTTCTCAAAATTTTCAATAATTTTGAATCAAAATTGAAAGGATCTTCGATGAACTGGGAGAAGAATTTTGAATCTCAAAATTTTCGACAAGCTTGAATCAAAATTGAAAGGATCTTCGATGAACTTGAAGATTCACAAAAGAAATCTTTTGTCCAACAATAATTCCATCACTTTTGTATCCTTCATAACTCACCTTGCTTACCCAAAATTTTGACAAAAGTTTTTTAATCAAATCTGAAAGGTTTCTTCGTTGAAAGGGGGGAAGCAATTTGAAATTTTGATATTCTTCTTTCTGTTAGGATTTGCCTCTGTATGATTGAAAGTAAGAAGAAACGTAAGCGTAATTTATGAGATTTAATTTGATTTCCAGATTTTATTCCCTATTTTAGCGTAACAGATTGATACTTATTGTATCAAAATTAATGTATCCGGATGGTGACTTATGTATCGAGAAGGTACAAATTTTAAGGGATTATTGTAATTAGAAAAAGAGTAGGGATATGATGTAATTTACTCCTTACACTATGAGATTTATGTAAGTTATACTTTTAAATTACTTAAATCACATAGTTTTAAGATCTAATTACATCTTTATCTCTATTCTTTTCCAAATTACAAAAATTCCTTAAATTTATAGGATCTCGGATACATTAGGAAACCTGCGGATACATAACTCACGGATTGTGAATGATACATTACTTAATGAGAGGGATGTATCCGAGAGGGAATGGATGCATTCGAGAGGGGACATGGATGTATTCGAGAGGGGATAGGGATGTATCCTAGAGGAGATAGGGATGTATACTAGAGGGGATAGAGATGTATCCGAGACGGAATTTTTATAATATTTTTAAATGGTAGAGAATTTTAGAGATTATACTAAAATAATATAAGTATTTATGTAATTTTTTCTTTTAATATTTTCAATTTAACTCAAGTCGTCTGATACCCCTAGCGCTAACGGTTGTAAATCTTACGAAAAATACTTCATAACAAACACTTGTAAGGAATTCGCTATTGCTTGAGGCATGTCAAGAGACAATGTGTTTAAGAATATTTCTCCCGCTATAGATATATCCCTGAAATTCAAAAAAGTTTTCTAATATAAACTAGGAGTCAAAATATAACAAAGTAGAAAACCCAATCATAATATCAAAACATATATAGGGGAAAGTATATAAAGCCATCTCAGAATAAAATCTCAAGACCAAAATCAATAATTTTAAAGCTAATACTTGTAATTGAAAAGAAAAAGGGTCAAAAATACTCCTTAACTTTGTTTTATTGGTTGACTATGTCCTTACCGTTAAATGAAGTTATTTTTATCCCTACCCTTACTAATTTCATCATTTGTACTCCTCAATTAGATGGAAAGCCCCAAATCAACTAAAATTACCCAATTTTAACCCGATCCGACCCACTTAATCATATAACTCAATTTATTTTACCCAAATCAACTTTGTTTTCCACCACCAGCACCTCCACTTAAACCACCACCAAAGCCACCACCTTCTCCGAGACCACCGAGACCACCTCCACTTTTTTCTAATTGTCCACTATACTATTTTAATATGTCCAACAATACTTGTCCCATTTATAAAATCAAGGAACATTTATCATTTTGGGTCTATTCTATCCTTGCTATTGTATACTATTCATTTTTTAATGTTTTAATGACTTATATTTGATAAAATTATCCCTATAATTTACTGCTTATTAATCTTTGTGTCAAGTCAATAATGAACAACTATTGTTAAACTGATGAAATATCTTTTTGGGTATATGTTTTTACAAGTTTTCCTATTGTGTGGTGCTTGTCAACACACTTCTCATAAAAACTTAGCGATTTCTTATTATTCATCATCGAGGTTTGGGTCTAGATTTTTGTGGCCTTCCATCACTTCTCCTCTTTTTTAGTCGGAAGTCTGGCCTCTTATCCTAGTTTGTGATTCATTGAGAGTGATAGGTAAGATGTCTGTGTAGGTATCCCTTTAAAAAAATCTCAACATACGAATTAGAGTGTCATAAACCATATAAAGTTTAAATATTTCCTTAGATACGCTATGTTTATCACAACCTGACTTAACATAAAATTAATAAAGAATGAAGACTTTGTGAACTTTTATTTTTAAATATTTCATAATATTATTCACTATGGTTATGTCAGATTAATGTAAAAGTCAAATGTTAATATAAAAAATTTCATATATTAATCTAAATCAAAGTTAGATATCGATAGTTTGCCCCCTTGAATAAAAAAAATTAAATCACATAAATTTAGGGCTTTAAATCCACAACGATAGCATGTATACTAACCCTTAACTTCTTTCCCTAAAATGTCTATATCTTTATTCCTTTTATATATGAAATTTTTTGACTTCTATATTAATTTTTTTTAGGGGATTTCATACTATATAACAAAATGCATGCAATTAAATAGAGTCATGTACTGCTTTTTTTAATCACTTTATTTTTTATTTTTCCTTAAATGTCTAAGTTGGTCAAATATTATTTTTTTGGTAATTAAATGATTTTATTACCAAGTAGAAAATGAGTAAAAGAATAAAATTATGATGAAATCATCATATTACCATTTTTGTGTTAGTCATTATTTTTTTCTCTATAAAAGTTGTTTTGACTCTTAAGAAGAAATACTATATAAATAGCATCTTCTTAAATTGATAAACAACAACAAATACAATATAATTTGAAAGAAAAGATGGGTAAATTGAATAGTTTGATATTTTCCGTTCTCCTAATTATGTTGATAGCATCAACAGGTTTGTTTCTTCTGTCTACAATTTTTTTTATTATATTAAAAGTTAGTATAATAGTTTATTATATTTTCCAACTAATGAAGTATGCAAATGATCATTTAACATACAACAATACATCTATTTCAATTCTAGAAATAAACAAGTAATTAACTTGTGTTACCTTACCTTAGAAGATTTTGGACATAGATATGAAAAATACATATAATAAAATTTGAATTTCAGGTTTGTTTCAAGTAGATGGTTTGAATTGTTGCACAGACAATCACATTGGACGTTGCATTCCAGGCAGTGAAGATGATACCAAATGTGATAATATTTGCAAGAAAAATTGTAAGGGGGGTCACTGCAAAGTCATCGGCAAAACACCTCCTAATCATTTTTGTCATTGTCTTTGTTAACAAATCTTTTTAAACTTGTTCTATATACGTGATTGCAAAAAGAGACATTTTTATGTTTCAACATATATTAAAAATTCTATCATAAAATTCTAATTTTATGTTCAAAAAGTATTTTTTAAATTTTATTTATTTATTTTGATTACTTGATAATTATTTTTCTCTCTGCCTCTAGCTTCATTTTCGATATTATAATAACAGAGAGATAAATGATTTATCTTTTAATGTATCATTTTAAAATTGTCCTGAAATCTAATTTAGACTTTGATATTCTTATTTTAGTTAGCGATTAAAATTTTCCTAACAAATCAAATTAAGATAAATAAAGTGATCCCCACATTGTTGATAAAAGCACTCACCCTTAAAAAATGCTTTGAATTTGAGAGATAAAAATATATTTTCTCAAATTTACTATGTTTATCACAGACTTGAACTAAAATTTAATCAAGAATGAAAACTTTTAAAAAAAATTAGTTTTAAATATCTCAAATTATAGAAATCGAATTTTGAATGATCAATTGCTTTTGGATGAGCACTCTCCTAAATTTTATAGATCAAGTTAATATAAAATTCAAATGTTGATTTGAAAAGTCTACTTTAGCAAAGTGGTTAAAATGTTGGACTAATAAGACCATCAATGTATTCCCATCAAAGAAAAAAATTATCAAAACACATATCTAAATCAAAATTAAATATCAATCGTTTGCCCCCCTCAAATAAAAATAATCGAATCGAAGAACTTTGAAATTTTGAATCTACAACACTAATATGGATACCAACTCATAATTTCTTTTCCTAAAATGTTTAAATCTCCAAGAATGTGATAGTTTTTCTTAATTCATTTTATATATGAAAAGTTTTGTCTTCTATTAAAAAACAGAAAATTTCATACTATCGGCAACAAATGTTAAAGTGATAGAAAGTAAATTGCAATCACAAATAAAATATGAAGAATTATAATTTTATTGATAAACAATAATGCGTACAAATTTGTTTATCTCTTGATTCTTCTCACCTGTGATTTTTCGTTATTCGAGGGTTGTTAGTGACGTAGTTCTCGAACTAAAGATGATTAGGGTTGATCTCCTTATGAATATCCCAAGAGTTTATAAGATATTGGATATGAGATATCCGAGATATCTTTTCAAGAGAAATATATTACCCTAAATATAGACATAAACTAGGATTTACAGTTGAGTAGCCTCAAAGAACCTAACTGAAGTTGAACACGTCTTGTAAAGTCCAAATTGAAAATAAATACATTTTGTAAAGTTTCATAAAATTTCAATGTCTACACATACTATATAACAAAATGCAACCAATTAAGTAGAGTCATATATAAGGACTCACTTAATACTATTTTATTTATCACTTTATTTATAGTTTTTCCTTAATTTCCTAATTACCAAATATTATTTTTTTGGTAACTAAATAATTTTATTACCTAGTAGCAAATGAGTACATAAAAGAACTAGTGATTGATGGACATCCCCAGACTATCAAACGTACTTTGCACTAGTCATTTATTTTTTTATAAACTGATAAACTTTTATTGAAGGGGTACACTTTATATCTTAGATAATGTTATATTGAAAGAGAGAAAAACATGAAGTGACATATAAAACATAACACAAGTTAACATGATACATATATTTAGGGACTTGATGATGATGTAGCCCCATGATACAAATGAAAAACAAACAATACATGATATGAATTATGATAAATATGATATCAGATATCATAATATCAGAATCAAACCTTTGTAGTACGATCAATGATGGTAGGGTTATCTCATTGAGTACGCTAAGACCCTATGATGGGGTGGTCATGATAGAGGTCAGAATGATGAGAGCAGACCAAAAAGGACTGACATACTTCTATGTTTGGTAAGCTTCTGAAGAAAGAGATACACGTGACATCTTAGACAAATCTCACATCGAAAAGACATAAACAAAAGCTCACTTGATAAGCACATTTTTAAACTCGATGATGACGTAACCGGAGAAATAAATCCTTAAAGTTTGTTGGACCAAAGTAAATAATATACATCATGAACTTGAGTTGTGACTCTTTTTTTTTATTTTTAATTTTATCATTTCACTATTTTTCCGCTGTTATAATTGTTGGGCCAATTTATCTGGGCCAAAGACCATAAGTTGGGCTTATTGTCCAACTTGTCTCTTTGACAAAAAAAAAATATGCAAAATTTGGCCCATGAGATTATATTCTAGGTCTATACTCTATAGGGATGGTTGAAGTGAAAAGTTGAATTCTAAAATCTTTAGAAATTTGAAAAACACTAAAAAGTTATTTTTGCTCAAATTACTTATAAAAATTATAAAATAACTTTAATTTGTATTCATGTACAAATACAACTTTAGTTTTTAAATATCATTTTTCATTTATGAAAACAAAAATTACTTTTTTTAAAAAAAAATTACTCACAATTTTAATGGTCAAACGCCCCCTAAAAGTACTCTCATCCCAAAAGCAAGTACCAAAAAGGTTATAGAACGATCTGTAACTTCTTTTTTGTTTAACCATTTAGTCTTCGATACTTATTAATTCAACTTCTAAATTCATGTTACGTGACCTTACTAATGGGATAGAATATTACCTATCGAAAACTTCTCTATTCTTAGAAAATCATTAAATCAATATTTAAAGTTTATGAATTTGAAAATTTTAATTCTTGTGAATTAGAGAAATTTTATCAAAAGTGGAATCCCCCAAATGACATGAAAGATAAACAAATTATTAAGGAAAGCAGACCAACACCAATTAATGATATTTTGAACCAAAAAGTGAATGGTTTGCATGAAGATTGGATGTATTTTGGACTTTTATGAAATGATAAAAGAGTAGCCACTTTCCCTTTTTTCTCATCAAGAAATTTCCTAGTTATGGTTGTATCCTTTTTCCAAAAATGGTAAATTGTCAAGATTGGGACAAAACTTCCTAATATTAAGGTCATGATAACATATATAGCATAACCACCCCAACAAAAGAGAGATTTGGTGGCAATAGATACATTCAACGATAATTGAGTTAATGTTATTGTATTTAGAGTGATTAAAGATTTTACTGACATTTGTATAAAGTGTTGGTTATAAATGTTCATATTATATTATTACCATTAAATATAATATATAGTGACAATTATATTATTGCAACTAAATAATTGTAGCGAAATCCTTTATTTATTGTTGTAAACACATGTATAGTATACATTTGCATATGTGGATAATTTTGTGTGGTACTTGTTGAAATGGTTTACTCTCATAGCCAACACATTGTTATATCTCCATTTTTAATTGATAAAATTATCAAGAAAGTGTTTAAAATTATAAGTCACTTTTATTACGATGATATGAGTTAAAATTCAACGAAGAAATACAGTCAATAAAAATTTATATTATCGATTCCAACTTATATTTAAAATTAAGACATAATTAATGTTGTTATTCATGCTAGGTTATTGGTTGGGGGTGGGGGTGGGTGGGTGGGTGGGGGGGGGATTGTTTGTTTTGTTTTATGTTGAAGTGGCATTATTTTATGATAAAAGCTATCAAAAGAAAATGTGAAACATGGATCCTATAAAGCATTTTGTGATATTTAAAATGTATTAAGAAATGGAAAACATATTTCAAATTAACACATAACAAGAAAATAGGACAAATAGCTTGAAATTAGAAAAGGGGCTCCTAAGAGACTGCTCAAGTTGCCTATAAATTATTTTGGGTCATGCCTACTCGAAATTGCTAAGAGACATGTACATAAGACAATACTTTAAAAAAAAAATACTTGATATCGATTTTTACGTCAAAATATATTAATTTATCTCGATTAAATAATCATATATATATATATATATATATCAATTGCTTGGCAAAAGAACAAATATTTTATTTTTTGATATATAACTTGAAGCTCGATCTAGTTATCTTTGATTAAAATCGTCAGAATATTTTAAAAGATTCTTTTAAAAAAATAAATTTTGTAAGCGGAGAATGACGAATGTCACCCTGAGCTTATTGGATCAGTCACAAGTGGATAATCAAATTGGCCATCTAATATACAAAAATAAAAAAAGAATATAGTTGGGATATTTACACAATTATTTGTTTATTAGCCTTTTCTACTTGGAAAAGGTATCATTCATATGATGAGTAGGAATGCTACTTGCTTAAGATAGTCTAACATCGGTTCATGCAATAATAATAATAATATAACAATAAAAAAAATACTAGGCAATATTTTCCATCTAAGTCTCGAGGGACACAATTATTCGATATCTATATTAATGAAATATTCAAAATATAGCATTAAACTCAAAAAATTAATCAAGACGTGCAAGTTTGTGGGGATAACATGATTGCATGAACTAATAATTGTCATTAGCTCGTTCACTAGCTACAAACATAAAAATTGAATGACTGATCAATTTTAATTATCTTATTTAGCGAAAACATTGAATATGACAATTTGTAGTCTGTCAACTTCTTTCTCAAATAATACTAATAAAAATATCGATGTAAGTGACTCATAAATAGAAAGAAGAGAAGAGAAAAAACAACAAATATTCATGATATTCAGAAAGATTTATGTATTGTCTCATTTAATCACCGCCTATTATAAACTCACTTAAAATGCTTTTTCCTATAATGATAGAGCCCATTTCAAAAAACATGTACTACAACAAAGATTCTCAACTTTCTCATCACATTGATAAGAATTAAGACATAACTTCTTATCATAAGAATAATAAACTAAAAGAAATTATTAAAAAAATAATCTTTTGATAATAAACTATTTAACAATAGATTAATAATGAATTTAGTAGTTAGTCTAAATATATATAATTTTTGTAGTGGTTATGCCCTTCTTTCTTTCACCATGATTTTTTTCTCCATTATGGCCCCAACTTATGTCATCCTTGAACTTCTCATATTTTATACTTAATTAAAAGTTACAAATGACCATTGGAGTTTTGAGAAAACATAGATGGTATAATAAGGAATATGAAATTTATAAATGCAAACCTAAAATTTATAAAATTTAGAGTGACTATAGTATTTGTTAAAAAGTAGTGTGTATATATTTTCGTTATACATATTTATCTTTTTTGTTAACAAATCTATATTTACTGAACTAAAAAGGAACCAAATCCTAAAACTGTTTTTTTTTTTCATTTTAACAATATTACGTAACTTTAAAAAATTACCTCACATTTTTTAATCTTTAACCCCCTACCTAACCTAAATAAGAAAAAACCTAATTCCTCTCCTAGTAATAAAATGATTTGGATAAAATACAAATAGAAGCACCAACAAGGGTTGTGGTGCAGTGGTAACTTTTTCTTCGTCCTTAACATGTCTCAGGTTTGAGTCATCTTGGGTACATAGTCGACGTTGTTAGAGAGTGCTTATCCCCCTAATGTGGGACTTTCCGGTGCGAATCCAAATTTAATCGAGCTCTAATATGGATATCGAACACTGAATGTGAAATCAAAAAAAGAATACGAATAGAAGAGGAATCTATTTTTTTAGTTGGGTTGGGTCTATAGTGGTAGAAAAATGTGTGAGATAATTTATGAAACCAACATGACATTTTTTAAATTAAAAAATCAATTTTAAAATTATGTATGTTAACGTAAAGGATAAATATGCACTATTATTTGTTGAATGACGATATATATATATATCATCTATCTCACGCTCTCTCTCTCAAACCCAGCCAAAGGAGCACATCTAGTTGAAAGACTCTCATTCTTATTTAGAATGTATCAGTTGAAGCCTAACTCTTTTTTCTGCCTTGGTCTAGCCTCCTTTCGTAAAGTTCGGAATATATATGATTTTTTTCTAAAAAGGAGTATATTCCTCTAAAATCACAAAGTTAAAAGAATATATTTATCCCTTTTTATATAAATAAGTAAAAAAATATAAAAGTTGAACTGGATTTTAGTTATCAAGAAATTTTATTTAGTTCTAATTATTCTATTTTTTCATAAGAAATTGAAATAATCTGGGGTACCAAAATCAATGTCAGTTTCAAAATTAATTAACTAACCTTGTCTCATATACCCGTCGTTAATCCTTTGTCTTTATTGTTTAATAAAACTTTAGTCCAAATTTATTTTTATTTTAATAAATCCATCAATTAATTTAATTAGATAATTAACAAGTGGAAATGGCCAACTTAACTTTAGATGTTACTCATTTATGTATTAATCCAAACACTTATACGTATTAAATAACATTAAATAGAAATACAAAATATACCTATAAAACTACTGAATTCCGCTGAATTCGTAAAATTAATTCAAAATCAAAACTTTATATACGAGCTGTTAAAGGAAACTTCCCCATTTAGGAAATTTTCGTCTTTGTTATCACAAAAATGCAAATTAGAAATTTCCCACTTATGTAGCACATAATTCTGTAGGAATTTTATTTTATTTTTATGTAGCACAAATAAGAAATCATATAAATATAAATGTATCATGTATATTGTTCATTTTATATTCGAGAATAACATAGATTTTTAAAATAATCAAATATACATATATAAAGGGACAAAATACATATATTTAAGTTAATTGAAAATTAAGTTCTTATTTGTTTGCACTCAATAAAGATTTAAATTTGAATGGTGCAAACATTATGTCATTAAACATATTTATTTTTATTAAAATTTTAAGTATTTATTTGGTCTAAATAGATTTTAATTATTTAGATTTTGAAGAAAATTATAATATCATTAACAAATTTTTTTAGATTGATAATTTTGACCATCACTTTATCCACAATCACTTGTCACCACCACTAATCATATCTGTGTTTACAATTACGACCACAATTGTCAACATCTATTAGTGTCGTCAACCATCGATTACCTTTGCTATCACAACCACTATTACTATGGATCACTACTTACCATTTGTATCATTATAAATAAATTTACTATCACTATCATTACTATTAGTGTCGCCAATTCCACCGTCATTTATCTATCAGTCAATATATCCTTTCTACTATCCATCATAACTATCACCTTCGCCAACTACCACCAACACATCATCAACCCAGTCCAACACAATCAACGCAAACCAACTTCACCAGCTTAATCACCAAGAACCACCATTATCAACCACTATCGGGAAATATATCTTTGCTACCATTCATATTTACCATCATAATTATCACCTTCATCAACTAACACCAAGAAACATCAACCATCACAATTAACGCAATCAACTACTAACATCGACTAACTTTACCATCTTAATCACAAAGAATCACTATCATCACGCCAGTCACTACAACAACAACTACCTCCACCATAACAATAATCACTACCACCATTACTCGTCACTAACCCCAACCATTATCATCCCTACAACTATAAATCATTCCTACCATCATTAACAAACAAATATATTTCATTTTTATCATCAAATAATAATTTTATTTTATTATATTTATATATATATATATATTTTTTAAAATTATTTTTTATTTTAAACATAAATTCAAATTAGATATCTTAAATCTTTTTTGGAAACTCAAATATTCAATCCTTATAACTCTTCTTCTTCTTCATCGATGTGTAGTAACTGCCATCAAATACGAGCTCCTTTCATGCCTTTCTGAACTCCCCACCCCCACCCCACCCCACCCCTATCAATGTCCGTACTAATCTCTCCAGCTCTTCTCAATGGTTCATCGGCGCCGGAGACGGAGGAAGACGAGGAGTCGCTAACTCATCCACTGTTTAACAGCCTCTCTCGATCAGCATCGAACAACACTTCTCAGGTCGCTATCGTCGGCTCTAGTGTCTCCCCTATTGAAAGCCTCGACTACGAGTACGTCTCTCCTTTTCTCTGTTCCTATTATTTGTGTATACGTTGTAATGTATTGTTTAATTTGCAGTAAATTAATAGTAACGGAGTTCGGTATGAAGATGAAGTCCTTCATTATTTGGTCTTAGAAATGGAATTTTTTTGATGCTAGAATTCAACTGTTTCTATACAGAAGCATGTAATTCATGATAATAGTTATTCTACTGTGTCTATCGATTTTTTAGGGGTAGAGAGTTCTGTGCTTAGAAAATCTCGGGATTTAAGTAATCATCTGGTGCTTCGTAAGAGATTTCACTAAGAGAATATGGGAGATAGGAAAGAACACTAAGAGATTTCACAAAATAGAGAAAAAAAATTTCCCTATTTACCCTGATAAATCCATGAATTAGCTGAAGACTCATCCATATTCTTTGGTAAGTCTAAGTCTAGTAGGAAAAATTAGATCAGAATTTTGTTACTTTTGTGATGATTATTGTATTGGAGCAAATATATAAGAGTGTTTACATTGAAGTATTGTTGGGTAAAAAGAAAAAAAAGGAAAGGTAGAAAGATATGCTTGGAAGCTTGGAGTTAACCATGATAAAGAGTGTGTTCAATTCCATTTTCTTTCTAGTTTTGAAGTTCCTGAAAGGAGATTTTGGTTTTGAGTTCGGTATATATTTTGGTGGAAAATGTTTCCTTGTTCTTTCCCTTTCTCTGATTAGATTGGAAAATGAAAGAAGCCTAATAATGGTGTTTGCCTGGTTGAAGAATCATGGAGAACGATTATTTCAAGCAAGATTGGAGGCGTGGAGAGAAGATTCAAATATTGCAGTATGTATCCATGAAATGGATGATGTGCTTTTTCATTGGATTGCTTGTTGGCCTTGTTGGTTTCTGTAACAATCTTGCTGTTGAGAACATTGCTGGAATGAAATTTGTGGTGACTTCTGATCTGATGCGTGCGAGAAGGTATACACTTCTCTTTCATTTTTAGCTTTGATGTATAATACCCTCCTACGACTTCGATTGTTATGTTGAAGTTACTTGAATTATATAATACAAACTGATATTTGCTGCTATTTCATCTAATTTTTGTTTGAAGTTCTTTTAGTTAAAAGATATAATCAAGTGTTTGTGCAATCCTGATATTAAATGTTATTCTTTGAGGTTATTGACTGGAATTTTATGGTCATATAAATACATGTATATGTTATGCATATGTTTCTGAGGGTAACTGAACTGTGGAATATGGAAATAACCCTGTTCTGTGTTCTAAATTTGTGGAATGGAATACTATGATTTCTTTTGTATTTATAAATAGAAAGTACTTCATTTACTTGTATAAATATGTTTTTGAGGTGAATGACTCTTGACATAATGCAACAGGTATACAATGGCTTTTCTTGTATTTGCTTCTTCCAATTTTGGACTGACATTATTTGCCGGTCTAATTACGGCTTTTATCGCACCAGAGGCTGCTGGTTCAGGTATACCTGAAGTTAAGGCTTACTTGAATGGCGTAGATGCACCAGCAATATTTTCTCTGCGGACTCTGTTTGTCAAGGTAAAGTGACCTTGAATTGCCTTTTCATATAGATGCCTTTTTTTCGTTATCCCAATTTTATATTTTATTTACTAATGTTCAGTTCTAGTGTTGGTGGTGGATTATGTGTTTGGGAACGATTGCATGAATTAAGGATTATGTAATTGCGTGGTTGATCAATTAATGTGATATGTGGATTGCCTTTCATACTACATAAGTGAGCTCATAGAGGATTTCTTTTTTTTGGGGGGGTAGGGAGTTACTTTTATTTTCATTTTATAAGGTGAGGCAGATTCTGGTTTATGGAACCTCTCTGAGGTAGGGATAAGGTCTGGGTACACTCTACCCTCCCTAGACCCCACTTTGTAGGACTACATTGGGTATGTTGTTGTTGGACGCTCTTAAATGATTTTGGATAAGCTTGAAGTTCTTACGAGTTACGAGGTTCAGATTATAGATCAACTGGTTTGGACACAAAGCACCTTCTTTAAAACGTGAAAAATCTTGAGCTCCCTAAGAAACACCCAGGCTTTACTGTTATATCCAACACTGATATCAGGTGAAGCTAGACCTGTTTGTTATTTGAAAGAGAATCCTGTGCATGCTTAACCTAGTGATACATACATTTTTTCCTCCTCATCCTAGTGCTTCATAAATGCTCACTGGACAATGCTTGGAAGCAGCTTGATCTCCAACCTCTGACATAAGCTCTTATATTTGTTCCATGTAAAAACATTTGGTTCTTCTAACTTTAGTTTCAACTAACTTCTAAAAGTTATCTTGAAATCTTGTCCATTCGTTATCCAGAACAGACTTAAACTGCAGCTAACAGTATTGTTTTAAACTGTTCATAACATTTGGGAGATGTTCTACCTGGGGTTGTGGTGAAGTTATGAATTATGAGCTTTTAAATCTGCAAAATCAATCAATTAACTATTTGGTTCCTATAGAAGATACTTCCTTTTCAATTTAACCATGGGCTTGTCTACAGATTGTGCATGGATATTTGAATCTTCCATACTGTTTATATCTTATCTCACATCTGTGAATAGTTGATAAAAGATTTTTTGAGTTTTGCCTCTTTACTTCCCTAGGTAGAGGTAAGGTCTGGGTTACACTCTACCCTTCCTAGACCCTACTTGTGGGAATATATTCGGTATGTTGTCGTTGCATCATATTTTCTGTCTGTCTTTCCTCTATTTCTCTGTTTCGAAGGCCTAGTGCAACATGTTAGAGTAAGAGCCTTACTTGAAACTTTAATGAACAGATTGTTGGCAGCATTTCTGCAGTATCAGGATCTCTGGTAATCGGAAAGGCAGGCCCCATGGTTCATACTGGTGCTTGCATTGCAGCACTAATGGGTCAAGGCGGGTCACAGAAGTATGGATTAACTTGGAAATGGCTGAAGTATTTTAAAAACGATAGAGATCGACGAGATCTTGTAACATGTGGATCAGCTGCTGGGATGGCTGCTGCTTTCCGAGCTCCTGTTGGCGGTCTGTTGTTTGCTCTCGAAGAAATGGCATCTTGGTATATCTAAAACAAATGAACATGCTTTAGGCTGATTCTTGGTAAACAAACAGGTTTTAGGAAGATAATAGCCCTTATCGCTATATCTGTGTTAGTAAGATGATAGTAGATATTCTCTCTCTCTCTTAGATGGTTGATACTATGCACAACTCAACAACAACATACCAATTGTATTCCCATGAGTTGGGTCTAGGGAGGGTAAGATGTACTCAGACCTTACCCCTACTTTTGTGGGGTAGAGAGGTAGTTTCCGATAGACCCTTGGCTCAAAGGAAGTGTAATCAGAGCAAAATTGAAGGAAATAATGACCGTAAAAATAGCAAGATAAACAAAGCAAATGAGGCAACAGGTAGGAGTAAAAATAGAGAATAAGATACTATGTGAATACATAAGATTACTTATTAAGGAGAAGATGAGACGAGGAGACTAGACCCCTGCCTCTGCCATGTAAAAGTACCATAACACTCAGCCACCTACTACATTTCTACCCTAATCCATGACCTCCATACCTTCCTATATACGGTCATGTCCTCAACAAGGTGAAGGTGTGATATACCCTTTCTAATCACCTCCCCCCATTATTTCCCAGGCCTACCTCTACCTCTCCTAAAACCTGCTATAGCCAAACTCTCACACCATCTTACTGGTTCTTTTGTGCACCTCCTCTTCACATGCCCGAACCACCTCAACCTCGCTTTCCTTATCTTGTCTGCCAAGGAGGCCACTTCCACCTTGTCCTGTATAACTTCATTCCTAAACCTATCCTTCCTAGTATGCCCGCACATTACGCACAACATTGATATTGAAATTGACTTCACTGTCCGACGAGGACTTTTTGGATTGCCTTATAATTGGCGGCTTTGCACTTCCTCTTGTAAGTTATAATTTTTCTTTAAAGGATGGAATATCTAAAGCAGTTATTGTAGTCCAACAAAAGATGTGGTGCATGGACTACTGAATTGTCAGGTTGGCTCTTGGGAGAGGATCTGGTCTTGCAAAATAGCCTATATGTTGACTGTTGATGATTGAAAATTATGAGAGAGAGAGAAGCTTTAATTTTTACTCCCTCTTTTCCATATTAATTGAATTTTTGAGGTTTTTTTCATTGTTCAAAATAATTGAAAGTTTCTTCCGGTACTTGAAATATGCTCCTTTTATTTATATTTAATTTTATCATTCTCAATTTTTTTTGATATTTAGTTTCATGTTTTTTTCCCCATCTTCTGTGGCTTTAGATATTTGTTAGCAAGTGTTGCCTTAAATCCATGGCCAAAAGCATATTGTTGAAGTGATTGATGCTGTCGTGTAATCATTAATGTATTTTGACCATAAGTTGTGATATTTTTATATTCAGCTCCCAAGTGGAGACGCTATCAGTGATCTCTGAAAGACGATTAGGCAATGGGGATGGTACAAACTCGCTTTTGATTTTCTTGAATCGTATTTCGTTCAACATACTTAAGAGGAGATAGTTTTGCCTGAGCTGATTTTGCTGGACGTGAACTTCCTGCAAAGTTGAGTCTTAATGGGTGTCTAAATTGTAAAGGAATGGTCTATCAAGGGAACATTTATTCATAAGTAGTTATGTGTGGACTTAAGTGAGTAAGGTTTTCTTCCCATGGGATAGATGGCTATCCCAAGTCAGCTTTTGGAGATTAAACAATTTGAAAGTTCCCTTTATCAGGTCTCTCATCTCTTATATATCGCACATACGGTAGTAGATTGATGTGATGGATACTGAAATATGGATTTTGCTGTTTGGTGTGATTAAAAAGGATGCTGTAGTTTTCCTTTTTGTTTTTTGACATTGTACGCACTTCCTTTGTGTTGCAGGTGGAGAAGTGCTCTATTGTGGAGAGCCTTTTTTACTACGGCTGTGGTTGCAATTGTCCTTCGTGCTTTGATTGATGTTTGCTTGAGTGGGAAATGTGGACTCTTTGGTAAAGGAGGTCTCATAATGTTCGATGTCACGTCAGCTAACGTCGCATATCAGATCTGGGATGTGCCTCCTGTTCTTTTGCTAGCAGTTATTGGAGGCATATGGGCAAGTTTGTACAACTTTTTACAGGATAGGGTTCTGCGGATTTATAACAGAATTAACGAGTATGATCTCACTTTGGCTTTTAGATTTTCATATATTCCTTTCCTTTTCAAGGCATGATAAAGTTAAAGTTTTTATGTGGCTTCTTTTTCATTTTCTTTTTAGGAGAAGAGCTGCTTACAAAATAGTTCTGGCTCTTACAGTCTCCATTTTTACATCTTGTCTTCTTTTTGGATTACCATGGTTGGCACCTTGCCGCCCTTGCCCTTCAGATACATCAGAACCTTGCCCCACAATTGGACGGAATGGTAACTATAAGAAGTTTCAGTGTCCTCCAGGTCACTACAATGATCTTGCCAGTTTATTTTTTAACACGAATGATGATGCAATCAAGAACCTTTTCAGCAAGAACACTGATGCCGAGTTTCACCCTTTCTCAATGCTGATTTTCTTTATCACCTGTTTTTTCCTGAGCATCTTTAGTTATGGGATAGTCGCACCTGCAGGTCTCTTTGTGCCTGTCATTGTGACAGGTGCGGCTTATGGTCGTTTTATTGGGATGATGTTTGGTTCGCACTCGACTCTTAACCATGGCCTATTTGCTGTTTTAGGTTCAGCTTCCTTTCTTGGGGGTTCTATGAGAATGACAGTTTCCTTATGCGTCATTATCCTAGAATTGACTAATGACCTCCTCTTGCTACCTCTAATGATGCTAGTTCTTCTTATCTCCAAAACTGTAGCTGATGCATTTAATGGTAATATATATGACCTCATAATGAGGGCGAAGGGTTTCCCTTACTTGGAACGTCATGCTGAACCTTACTTAAGACAACTAGCAGTGAGTGATGTGGTCACAGGTCCACTCCAGCTCTTTAATGGCATTGAGAAAGTTGGTAACATAGTTCATGTTCTCAAAACCACTGGGCATAATGGCTTTCCAGTGGTGGATGAGCCCCCGCATTCCGCAGCACCAGTTCTATTTGGTTTGGTACTCCGCGCACATCTTGTTACATTGCTAAAGAAGAAAGCATTTCTTCAAAATCCTGTACCTGCTGGAGATGACGCTTTTGAGCAGTTTTCAGCTGATGATTTTGCAAAGAAAGGTTTAGACCATGGAGACAGAGTGGAAGATATACAACTGACAGATGAAGAGATGGATATGTTTATAGATCTGCATCCTTTTTGTAACACTTCGCCTTTCACTGTTGTAGAGACTATGTCCTTGGCGAAGGCTCTGATGCTCTTCCGAGAAGTTGGTTTAAGGCACCTTCTGGTAATACCCAAGGTTTCTGGGGTAAGAACTGTTTCCTCATCTTTTCTGTTTAAAATTATTTTTCAATGATTTACTCAGAAGCTGTATCTTATCCCTAAAAGTAATTCAACAGTCGATAAAAGATACATTAACATAACCTGAAGGATAGATTACCCAGCTTCCTGCATGCATGCTTCAGTGCATTAGTTTATGACCTCGCTCATTGTTAATATAAATTCATTCATGAAATCTTTCACCAAAATCTCGTTCTTTTTAGGTATTTGATGTGAAACAAATTGTCCATTATTTATTTTATAGACAACCGAATAGGTTCAATAATCAATACCTCTCTGTAAGAGTTAAATTCTTCTGAATCAGCATTACTTGTGATTTTTGAGTTACCGTTGTCTTGTTTATTTTTACATTTTGAATATTTTCCTGGTTGCATCAACCGATCAACATTCTCATCATCCACTGATGGGATTAAGTATGAACCGTTCCCTCACAGTTAAATTTTCTTTTGCTCTCCCTATTTCATCTACCATGTTGATTATATAATCGTTGCTTGTTTGGAACCAAACATGTTTTCCATTTATTTTCCTGATAAATGGTTCTTGTCTCTTGTCTGCAGAGGATACCTGTTGTGGGGATAATTACAAGGCATGATTTCATGCCAGAGCATGTGCTCAGCTTGCATCCATCCTTGGCTAAGAGCAAGTGGAAAAGATTAAGAGTCAAATTACCTCGCGGGGTTAAAATCATTTAGAGACTACATCGATGTTCTAAAATTAGTCCTACTGAGGTATGTGAATAGAGCTGTGTACAACATGAATGCAATATGCTAGGTAGTAAAGCTTATTCTTCCCTAATATTTCTTGTCAAATTCAAAGATCCTAAGGGTGATTTTGAGATGGATTTTGTATTTATTTTGCCCTCGATTAATCAATTCGGTTACAGTTGTTCCGTTCTCGTGAATAAATCTCTTCGTAAACGGAGCTATGAAGTTCCACAGTTTGAGTTTTGATGTTCTGTAATTTTTCTTTGCACTTGCCAGGATGACAGGTTTAACAATCTGTTGAAAATAGAGAAAAGTGCCAATTAGAACAAGGGCAGGGCGATTTTTTTTGTTTTTTTTTTTTGTGGGATTAAGGCTTTGCCAACCCTGTCACGACCAAATCCCATTGCATGTATTGTTCGTTTAGGCCCAACAGACCTTGCATATTTGTTCCTCGGACTATCTGTGATTATCGAGATGAAAAAAATGTGTGTACATGTAACCCTTGTGTCATCTTCACTTTTCTCTCCAATTTTGATGTGAGATTCACCTGAGATGTGTCCTTCTCGTCGGTCCATCCTCCGTCATGGGGTACAAGCTTCACGTCTGTATACCATCCTTAATACAACATTGTAGAACTGTTGCTTTTCATATTATGTAGACTGCATTATGCATTTTTACACAAATACATATGGGGTGTGTTAGGTATGAAGGAAACTATAGTGTGCCATACCAAATTACCAATGGAGATTTGATACATTTGATTGCAAAATGGGTACATAATAAATGCGTATAGAAAACAAATGTCATGCAACTTTATTACACGCTCAACCTTTCCAAAGTGTAGCTAACACACCATTTTGTTAGTCCAAGTAAAAAATTTGTTGTATGATGCACGCGTTTGACTGGACCCTTTTACAATTATAAAACATGACTCGAGAATTTTTAAAATAAAACTATGAAATTAGAATTTGCCTAAATTATATAGTTTATTTGCCTAAATTATATAGTTTATTATACTTTCTCTGTTCACTATTTCAAAATAAATTCACTTTTACTTGTCATTTTTAGTATATCAAGAAAAGAGAATTAACTTTTTTCTATTTTACCCACTACATTAATACTTATTCCATAAATCATTTCTCAAGATTTAAGACTTAATATGCGTATTATGGTAAATGATTCATATTTCTTAATGAACATTTCAAAGTGGACATGTAAAATCAATAGAGGGAAAGCTATACATATACTATGATCTAATATGAGGGAGTTGAAGCAGGCAGCACATTAACATGCTTACTTATGATTTCAAGGGAAAATTGGTCATTTTAATTAAAATGAAATAGTATGATTGATCTAAAAAGTTACTGTAGTTGCTTTGTAAATCTTTGATTGTCATGTCTAAATTATTCCTTAGCTTTTGTTATCATGTATTAACCTTATTACTTTTTGATGTTTTGTTTTTACCCTTGCTTTGTACTTTTATTGCATAGTTATTTGTATGTGTTTGGTAAATATGAAAAAAATAGAGGACAAACTATAAACTCTATTTCAAAAAGCAATAGAAGTAAAGTTTAACTCAAACGTTTATTCTTTATTTTCGATTTGAATTCCCAATGCGACATTATTGTGAGTCTGAAGTTAGGCTTGACAATCTCCTACTTCAAACCTATATACTATCTTTTAAGTTTCAAATTTCGAATCGAGATTTTCAACTTCAGTTCCTTAAGTTTGAAATTGATTATTAAATACTGTATTAAATTTGGCTATTATTTAAACATCAGTGCTTCAAGCGGCTATTTGTGCAAGTTGTTCTTTACATTGGGCCATCATTTGAACATGAGCAGGCCCAATTATGAAAACCCAATTAGAGGGCAAATCTGTTATTATCCCTTCACGCCCAGAAAAAAACTCTTACATTTTGCTCGACGCCGGCGCCTTCACCGTCACCGTCGCTTCGCCGGAAAAAAATTACAAGAATACCGATGATAAAAAAAGACCAAGCGTGAACTATCCGGTACGGTAAAGAACTTGAAGGTGATAAAACTGACCAATTTTCAGGTAGGAGAAGAAGCTTACTAAACGCTCTAATGAGCTGATCCAGTTTTCTTCAATCGAAAATTTCTGCTACTAATATCAATGGAAGCATCGCCAATTCTGGTCTGTTCAAAGCTACCTTCCTCGTTCGGCTGCAATGTATCAAAACAAAACACTTTTTCTTACAGACCTTTCCACAAACAGTTGGTGAGCAAGTTAAATCTTGGAATACCCAAATCCCACTTGCGTAGTTCCTTATCAATTTCCATCCGTGATGTCAATTCTTCTCCTTTACGGCCATATATTGGTGGGTTTCGGTCGTTGTTACTGCCAGTTCAGTGTTCGGGTTCATATTCAAATGCAACAGAAACAGATGGTCCAAAAAGGGTATTTGAAAGCATAAAGGGGTTATCTTTGGAGTCAGTGAAGATGGGGTTTTCTCAATTGACTCCGTTTAAAGTGTTAAAGTGGGGTTTGTTGTTTTCTGTTGCTATTGCTGCGTCCAAATGGACGATGAATGTACTTGTGAATCCATTCTTTTGGATGTATTTTAGTATGACATGGTTATATTGGCCATGGTTGGTGGCCATAAGTCTTGCAAGTTACAGTCTTTATTGCTTAAACAAGCATTTACGTGGGGAAGCAAATGTATTTGAGCAATTTGCAGTTGTTACTTCAGCTTTCACTTGGCTTACACTTGTCCCACCAGCACATTTCAATGGTTTTCTTGAAGGCTGGCCTGTTGTGTTCTTTTTGGTGTACCATTATTTCTTTTTCTTGAATGTGAGTATTCGAAAACGTTTGTATGGTGATTACAATCCAAGAGAGCATGACCCCAGATGGGATATTAGCCTACCCAATTGGCAGAAGCTGTTGTTTTGTGTTGGAGTTATGGCTGGTCATTGGTTTGCAGCATTTGAAGGCCCAGAGCTGCATGTTATCCCTGGTGGATGGAGCAATTTGGGTATTTGGGGTTTGATTGTGATGACATTGTTTATGCAATATCATTCCACATTGTATTTAGCCAAGTACTCAGAGAAAGTGGTTGTGCCTACTGCTGTTGTACAGTTTGGTCCGTACCGGTTTGTTCGCCATCCCATTTATGCTTCAACCATGCTCTTGTTTGTTACTTATTGTATTGCTCTTAGGGCGCCTTTGAGTGCTCTCTTCATTGCTGTCGTTTGCTCAGTGTACTATGGGAACAAAGCTAAGTTAGAGGAAAGTTTGATGGTAGAGAACTTTGGTGAGAGATATATGGAGTATGCAAGTAAAGTTAGATACAAGCTTATTCCTTATATTTATTAGTGCAAGTCGTTGCGAGTTGCATAATGTTAGTGTAATGTGGAGAAGAGAATGAGAATATGAACACCTCAATTGGCTTTTGTTCTGTTGTTTCAAATGTAGTTTCCTTTTTTTGTTCTTCGTTTGTCGTGATTTCCTATTTATTAAACTTGTGGTTTACATGCTCAAGGCACTTGTATGCTCCATGGTGAAGCATTTCTGTATTGCTTGTTTCCATTGTTTAGCAATTCTTCAATAGCTTGACAGAGATAATATCTCCTGTATTAGATTCTGAGAATTTAGGTTTTAGTATTCACTATGTTTGGCAGGTTGTGCCTTTATAACATGTCAGAAGACTTGGGAGAGTTGGTTTTCTCTTCATTGATTTTCTTTAGCAGTGTACATTTTTACTCAAATAAGTTGTCTTTTTTCTTGAAACATATACATAATTGGAGGACATTAAGCCAGTTACTGGCACATCTCATTGTCCGTAAATCCCATTTATCTTTTTTCCTGTATTTTCTGTTTCTATTCCTCTTGACTGATCTACTATTCTGGTTACGTCTCTTCCTCTAATTAATGCCAAACGCCTCCACTCCCTCTCTACATCTTCTTTCTCTATCTCATCTCAAAAAGAGTTGTAATCGGTAGATACATCAAACTTCTTATGAATCGTTGAACTGAAATTAATCTTGCCACTCATCTAATTTTAATGGAGGAATATATAGTATGGTAGAAAGAAGTAAGAAAGAAACTTGGCTGTGATTAGGGAAAATTTCCCTCAACAGAGGAACAAGGATTCTTCTTCTCCACAGATCCATAGGATTCACCCAGAACGTACTCCTCGCCACCAAGGTACATTTCCTCTTTCTCTTTTGCGATTCTCAAGTTCTGTTTCATGTTTAATTGATGTTACATGTATCTTTATATTCTATTTTTCAATTTGCTGCTTCAGTTTAGGTTAATTTAGAATCGAAATTGCACTTTTTGTTAATTTGTCTCTCATTGGTGAGATTCAATTAATCTTGCAAAGAGGAAAAGAGCAAAGGGAAAAAAAGTTATACTACCCATTTATTATCTGAGATGATGAAAATGTCAGACATGTTGTCTTTGTACATAATTTCTTTTCGTGTACAAAGGAAAAGTTGTACCAATTGGTAGCTTGAAGATGAAAAATAAATCTCAGAATGCTTCTTTGCCGACTAATCCCTTTTCAAAATAGGTAACCAAAATTTTCAAGTTGGTTTATTAAAAATTTATTGCACAACCTGTTCTTTGAAGTTATGGTTTAGATACAAAAAAAAAGATGTTTCCGAACAAGAATAACCCAATGTAATTGCGCTATTTTTGTACCTGCAAATATTTAAGTTATCCAATTCAGTTTTGGGTCAGTTTAACAACACGTTTAATCCATCTCCATAAAAATTCTACCGAATCAGAGAACTAACTTTTAAGGAAAGGTGCTCAATAAAATGGTTTAATTAAGCACATTGTTTAGTTGTTATGTATAAGTTAATTGATTCATTCATTGAAAGGAATCAAGAAGATGCAGGAATATACAAGTAGAGAGTAAGACACCAGTTACTACATTGTAGCAGCAAAACGCAAAAGTTAAACCTTGTTAGCAACATTACAGGTGCACTCTATAATAACGTTCCAAAAGCAATGTATTTGCTATCAAATAATGATTTCCTGTTTGCCTCTTTTCATCTTTTCTTGAACTCTATAATAACATTCAATATTTATAATTTAGTGAGATAATATATTCTTTGCACCTTTTCACAATGCACGCACTCTTTAACTAGAATTATGTAGTCAAAGCTTTCAATTCTCTTCAACTTCTTCGAATTGAAGTCCGTCCAAAAGAATCTTAGGATTTCGCCAACTAGCAACAAGAGTTGAAAAAGGGCTTTGAAGTCCAAAGTAGTAGGCGATAAGGAGAAGAAAGGCGAGGAAGGCGAAAAAAAGAGACTATGATGAGGGAGAAAACATAGGCTGGTAGAGAATGGATTCCTGAATTCCAGTGCAAAATCAAAGGTTGGTATATGAATTTCTGAAATGCCAGTTGAATATGTATTTATACACTCGCTGTCAAACTGATTTTGTTTGATGAAGTTTTTGTATACGTTGAGGAACAATTCCAGTCATTATTTCAACTGGCCTGCTATTTCATCCTCTTTTTTCTTCGTCATAGTTTCTTAAGTAGATCAAAAGATGTACGTTCCTTGAATTGCTCAACAAAAAAGCTGTATTGAACTTAAAGAATTTTAAGTTTTTTTTTTTCAATTGGTAAACTTCTCAGATCTCTCTTTTTTTTACTATCATGTTGGTCCTTGAATTTTATGCTTCAGTTGGATACTTTTTTCAAATTCATATCTTATAACAGTAGTCTGCACCATGCAAAGAAAAGCGAGGCCTTTTGATTTTGATATGTTAATATACTTTCAAGGTCCACTGGCTAAACACTCTTTCCTTCCTGTACTCTCTTTTTTGTAGTTGATGTATTTCTTTACTCCCATGTAAATAAACTATCTCTGGTGGTATTCATACTAGGAGTATATTATTTAACCGTGTATGATGAATTTTTAATATGTTCTTCAATATTCATTTAGGTATCAGTCTTTTGCTCTTTAATTGTTAGTAGCAGTTAACACTGGTATGACCCTTCTAGTTTTGTGTGTTCAATTTGTTTTGGCCATTTATTGTTTCTATTTCATGGCTACTAAAACTGTCTATCGGAGAAATTTGTAGACAGACTCTCTCCTTTTGTTGATGCAGATTTATTCGAGAGATTTTTGCTCCTTTGTTGCTGGAATACTAAGGAATCAATATTGAAGGATGATGAGAATTTGGCCTCAAAAGGTAACTTATGTATCCAAGTCTTTTTAAGTGTTGAGAATTATTAACGGCGGTGGATTTCATTTTTCTCAAGCCATGCCACTTTTACAGTTGTACTCAGAATATTGCTATGTTAACACTAAGATGTTGCTGTTTTTCCAGACTAGCTTCTACTTCAGATATACAAATACAATGATTTTTTATCTCGCCTTATGAACTCTTTGTAACGACTATATACAAGTACTTCTCAGACCATTTCTCCGATATTTAACCTATTGCTTATGTGAATTCTAATGAAAATTTCGTGCCATTTTGCTTGCTTCAACTTATTTTTGTCAACTCTGCATGTCCTGTTGGTCATTTAAACTTATTGTTGGTTTTTGTACGTATGAGGTGCTTTAAGATTAAGTGTAATATATGTCATTGTAATTGAATATTTTGTTCTTTTTTCGTGTATACAAAAAAAGAAGAAGAAGCAAGATTGACTATTTCATTACAGCCAAATCATCTAATTTATGTTAATGTTCTTAGTATCTTTAGTTTTTACAAGAATCTACCTTTTCAAAAGTTGAAATTGATCATTTGTTAATTTAATGAGGTTATTCATGATAGCGCGAAACGCGAGCAAATTAGCTAGCTATCCATATTTAGATTTTCCTGGATACTTATCCCGAGTATTCTCCCCTTTTGGTAGACTTTGCACTGTTTCCTTGTGACATGCTATATTTTCTTCTTGGTATCTGGGGAATTGCGGTATTTGAACCGAGGATGTTTCGGAAACAACTTCTCTACCTCCACGAGAGGTAGTGGTTAGGTCTGCGTGCATTCTACCCTCCCTAGACCTCACTTGTGGAATTTACTGAATATGTTATTGTTGTTACCCTGCGTATTCTGGTCAATATTATCTGTTGATCCTGATTCGCCATGGTCGCGTTTACTTTTTGATCCTTTGCCTTACAGATTTTTTTTGGTCATGTAAGTATCTTTGGATCAATGCCTTGTTTGGTTGTGATTTTAGCTTGTACCCTCTCTCTGTGTCTAGGGATTGTTGATTGCTCTTTCTTTCGATTGCATGTTGGCACTTTTGGAATAGTCTCTCTCTGTAGGCGCGCGAAACTACAGAGCCACTGCTCTTCGGGGTGATGAGGTGGATAATTCCTTCCTCCAGCTTCAAAGGAGCACCTTTGCATGAATCAATACTAACTCCTTAGTCAGCTGACCTTCTATTTTCGGAGATTAGACCAGAAGAACTCTATAACGGCGGAGAGGGCTTGGAAGCCACTTGATTCTAAAGAGAGGAGTTGGTTGAGATTTTATATCACCTTCATGTTTGCCTCCTTACTTTTTCATTTCTATGTTTGTGTGGTGGTATTAGTGATGTAGCTTAAAGAGTTTCAAAATATAAAGAAGTAAAATTTATGAAAAAATCAAGGGGATTCAACATCTAGACGTCAAACAAAAATCGTAATTCTTATTAAAGATTTATTTTTGCCCCAAGAATGTTATAATACAGGCGATTGCTCTACTATTATTATTTTGATAAGCATTCATTCATTGTAATATGTTAAAATTATGATATAACAGAAGATTAGTTTGTGGGATATTTTACAGCAGAGCAACATACGAGAAACTTTATTTTAGTTGCTTTTGAAGTAATTTTTTAGGCTTGAGATTTGCTAATATGTTTTGGGTTAGACAATTGTCAGTCTTATAGATATAAAGGCGAGTTTAGGATTTGAAGACAATGAGGGTACAACTGAAGGCGGATATGTGTTAGTTGTGGCAGTGTTATGTTTGTTGAAAAATGTTGTTAAATGATCATAAAACTTTATGTATCTTGAACCTTAAGAGTCTTTTGGTTTGTGGTATAGTAATTTCAGGATAAAATGTAGAATTATTTTATTTCATATTTAGTTAATGGTATTAGGTAACCCTTGGATTATTTATCCCACCATTTTTGTCATAGTAATTGGATGAGTTATCCCATATACATGCTGGAATAATCTATCCTGAAATAACTTATCCAGAGATTAACAATTCTGGAATAATTTGTTCCCAACCAAATGACCTACGAGCCGTAGAAACGTTCTGTCAAAAGATAGGTAAAATAATGGTCCAAGTACCTGGTCTACAATTGACCAGTATGGACCGTAGAAAGTCCTACGGTCCGTAGGTGATCAGAATTGTAGGTTGAAGTCTGACAGTTATTTTAAAAGGCTTTTGGGTCTTTTCCCTAATTGTTTTAAATCAAAATTATGTCGTTTTACCTTTTACCCTAAGCCCTATATAACGTTTTAAGCCTCAATTTTATCATTTTCTATTCATTCTCCTAAAATTTTCAAATCCACTCCCAAAATTCTCTCAAGGCTAAGGAAGAAGAAGAGGTAGGGTTCTATTCAAGTCTTTAATCTTCCATTCTTTTTGGGCTTCAAGCATCAAGGTATGTGGGTATTCACCCATGAAGTCCTTTCCTCCACGGGGTCTCCAATGTTTCCAATTTCTCCCTTCAATTTCAATTGAATCAAGCTAGGGTTTTCAATTCAATTCTCATGGGATTTACTCAATTATGATTTATTATTGTTGATTAAGTCTCCAAATGCATGATTTAGTGTTAATGCATGATAATTAGTTGAAAATATGTTGATCCACGATTTTTGATTAAGAACCCATGATGAAGGTTATGAACTTTGAATTATGAATCTATGAAGAAGTGCATGTTTTTATGAAATTATAAATGATTTGATAATGCTTTGAAAGGAAAGTACCAATATTATTGTGAAAAGTTTTCTCACATGTTATTATGATCATGATTGTTAAAGGTATTTCTCACATATGATTCACATTGGTGAAAGGTTATCTCATCTATGTGAATTATGTTTAAGAGCTATTCTATGTTTTGATCTTGAAAGATGTGGATTGATATTGATCATTGTTTATCCTATGTTAAATTGATGATTGACTTTTATCTATTCCGTTGAGATTTAAACTTAGCACCGAGAGGGCTTTGAGGTGGAGGCTCAAATAGGGTAGCCTATAGTAGCAACCTTTAGTCCCAAATTACGTGCCCCGTAGGATTGTCTTAAATGACCTAGGTAGTGGATCCACTTTAGCAAATGATGATATACCTTGGCAAGTAAATTCCCCTTCTTTCGGTATGAGGGATATACCGAATTCCATGATATAACTCTCATGGTCTTATTGTTGGTTAAAACTAAGATCCCACAATATGACTATGTTTTCTTCAACCTCTCACCGATGTAAATCCATAGGTGAGAAATACCTTTCACAATCATGATCATAATAGTAAGTGAGAAATCCTTTCACAATAGCATTAATACTTTGCTTTCAAAACATCCTCAAATCATTTACAATAATTTCTTAAAAACATGCATTCATAGATTCATAATTCATAGTTCATCTTTATCATGGGTTCTTAATAAAAAATCATGGGTCAACATGTTTTCAACTAATTATCAAATATTAATACTAAATCATGCATTAGGAGACTTAATCAATAATAATAAATCGTAATTGAATGAAACCCATGAAATTGAATTAAAACCCTAACTGGAATCAATTGAAATTGAAGGGAGAAATTGAAAACCTTAGGAACCCCATGGAGGAAAGGACTCCGTTGGTGAATACCCACATACCTTGATGCTTGAAGTCCAAAAAGAATAAAGAATTGATGACTTAAATGGAACAAATCTTAACAGAAACCCATAGTTCTCGATATTCCATTCACCCAGGAGCCACCAATATGTACCGTGACTTTCAGGATATATATATATATATATATATATAGTCTATCCAGCTAAGTCATGACCAGTGGCGTAGCCATTGGACACCCTTCGTCGAAAAAAAATGTCGTATATACAAGTAAAATGATACACAAAATGATTAAATAACATATTTTGAACACCCTTAAGTACACAACAAGCTATTGTAGCTAGCGGTTTCACCTCCTTGGAAGTGCTCGTGTGTTCGAATCTCACTAGTTCTACTTTTTGAAAAAAACTTTTATTGTACTATTTCTAGACACCCTTTGTGAAACTCTTAGCTCCGCCACTGTTCATGACTCATTAGATTTAGTAGTAGAAAACAATAAAATTTTCACAAAGTGAAAAAAGGAGTCCGGAGTCAAAGATACCAAAAAACGTTCACTTTTTGTTTATTATTTTGTCGCTAAAAAATTCAATATTATTTATATTGGTCTTTTGATATTTAAATAATATAGTGAACATGTAAAAATCAACAGAAAAAATATACCCTTTAAAATCCGACCCTTCTCTCCACAATACGAAATACTTTATACATCAAGTTATCGTTTTATAAAAGCAATCACTGAATTCAAGAAGATTTATTGGCAGTACACTTGAAATAGTTTCGTGCAACCTCTTCTTACAAGAAAGGCATTCGGTTTACACAAACCTACAAAATGCCATTCATATTTCCCATGATTACGTTGGCATACTTTGGACAAATCTGAAATTCTAATTTAAATTTTAAATTTTTTTAGATTCTTAATAATTTATTTATTCATTTGGAATAATATGAAATTTATTTATTCATTTGGAATAATATTAATATCATAAAATTCAAGGAAATTTGATATATTTGATATATTTTTACTTAAAAGATTCAAAAGCTTTTGTTTTTTTCTTAAATTTTTTAATGTCAAATCAAAACAGGACAAAGAAACACAAAAAGCAATATAAGAGACTAGCTTATATATAAAAAGCGTTACACATAAATGAGTTATTTAATTTAACCTTAACTGATTTTATAATACCCTATAAACTTATATAAAATCGAATGACACGTCATACTTATCATCCTACATGATAATTTATTTCTTACATGACATCCTATAGGTAAGATGAAACAAACCTGAATTCTCAATACTGAAACATAAACATTATATTCATTGATAACCAAATTATAATAACAACACTTGAATTACAAAGAGAAGTACTGAAATAACAAGTAACTAAAGATAGAGTTAAGAATAGGGATGCGAAGTTAAGACTCTAGAAAGAAGATGAGAGAAAAAGACAGTTTCTTCATAATACGCATAACTCTTTTGTCTAACCCCTAGTCCTATTTAACCAATTGATAATTGGGCCTGGATCCCAAATAAAACTCTCTAATATTTTAATTGGTTCAATAATTCCATATAAATCAGTCTCATTCACAATTCCTAACACATAGGCCCGTACAAAGTCGACTTGATTCACAACAATAGACTTATATACCTATTTATTCAATTTAAAATAAATTTATATGGCTATTTACGCACTTAAAAAAATCGAATGAGAACTTTGAAAACCTAAATAAATATATAATTCTTTTTTTTCTGCATAGCTTGAGGCTCTTCCCTTTGATTAACACGTGTCCACTTGACTACATGTGTTTAAATACCGTCAACATTTGGCAACGTACATTAATAATCCATGCATCCCTTTTTCACTTGTTTTTACTAAAAAAATACTCCGTTTAAAAAAGAGTGGCCTAGTTTGACTTGATACGGAGTTTAAGAAAATAAAGAAGACTTTTAAATCTTGTGATTCTAAATTAAAGTTATGTCAAATGTACAAAATTTTCCTTTAATCTTGTGGCCTTAAACATGCCACGTAATAAGCTGGAATTAAAATGTTACCAAAAAAGAAAAAATATCCTTTAAGTAGGTCATTCTTTTTGAAACGAAGGGAGTAATGTTTGCGACTTTGAAAAAATTAGAATTGTTTTTTCTTCAATTTCTCTTTTTTACTCTTAAATTATTTTATCATGGTAAAAGTGGAAACAAAAATAGCTTGAAAATGGCACAATATTATAAAAATAAAATATGAAAAAATAATCACGAAAATGATCACACAATACTACACAAATCAAATATAAGAAAATGAACAATACTACAACAAATTAAATAGGAAAAAATAGTTATCAAAACATATACAATAATGACTTAACTTTTCCTAAAATTAATCATCGATCAAACGAACAATATTTGAAAAAACAAAGCATATTATTTATTATTATTGTTGTAATACAGAGCCTTGTCTGAATTTATCAAGCCATACATTTCAAATACAAAATATTTAAAAAGAAAACAAAACAACATAAAGTACAACCACATATATATAGTACTTGTTTTTATTGATAGAGCATACACTTTAATTTAACAAAGGGTAAAATTAAAGCGATAGTTCTGAAAAGATCATTTTCTTCTATTAACAATTGCGGGTGCAGAAGCAACGCTGGCGTATGCCACGACAGTTGCCACCCGTAAACCCTTCGGTGTGGCAGACAGAACCGCAATTGGTATCGCTAAGACATCTCCCCTTGAAATGGTGGCTCTGTGACTCGCAGGTCCTTGCCTCTACACTTGTCGTTGGTCCTGAATAACAAAAATTTTTAAAAAATATTTTTATATTATCAAATCATTTTTATTTTAAGATAAACTTCAAGTTACACATTTGTTTGATATGTGGATAAAAAATAAGAAAAAAATAATTTCAAATATGTCATTGAATTTTGAGAAAAAGTCTATTTATATTATTCGTTAAAAATTTATCTCATCTCTGCCATTTTTGTTTGAGAAAGAGCTCATACATGCCATTATTTGTTAATGAAAACTAGTTTTAATTTTACAAAATCTTTTTCTACACGTGGTCATGACTGATTCGATCATGACATTAATTAAAGAAAAAAGACTCAAATATGACATCGAACTTTAAGAAGAGGCCCATCTATATCCTCCGTTAAAAAATTGACTTATCTATGCATTTCTGTTTGAGAACGGACTCATCCATGTCATTATTTGTTAACTGAAAATAATTTCAACTTTACAAAAATCATTTAATACACGTGGTCAATTATGATTCAACCACATCATTAATTAAATAATTTTTTAAGAAGAAAAAAAATATTCAAATATGTCATCGCACTTTTTTTTTAAAAAGCTCATATATATCATCTGTTCAAAATTTTGCTCATTTATATCGTTTAAATTAACAAATAACTCATGCATAAATAAGTCTTTTCTCAAAAATAAATAAATAATATACTTGAACTTTTATTAGTAAAAAAATACAATTAAGTTGATAAAAAAAGAAAGACAAACCAGTGGCCAAAAGCAGCATAGCTACAAGGAAGAAAGTTGCAAACAAACGTAGAGAGTTTCCCATATTTAGAGAGAGAGAGAGATAAGTTTAGAGAGAGAAGGGAGAAATGAGATTTAGTTTGAGAAGTTTATGAGTTGACGAGAACTAGAAGGGGCCTTTTTATAGATACTCACGGGTCGGGTCAAAAAACACAAACCGGTTTGTTTCGGTTTGGGTTTTTCATGGCTAAATTTGATCCGTGTGGGTTTGGGTAACTACTAGAAACAAATATTTTTTTTAATCATGAATCAGTGAAAAATTAATGTAATAGAATATGATTTTTCTATTCATTTTTCACTGAATCAACTTAATGAAAAAATACAAGGTGACGGAAAACAAAATCTCACTGAAATAATGAAAAGTTTTCTAAATTTTTCGTATTAAAATATAAATTTTTTCTCTTATTACCGATTTAATCAAAATATCTGCAGCTTAATATTTTTCAGTGGAGAAAAATATTTTTTTAATAGTGACTATATCGTGTCGAGTTACTATAAATCTTTTTTTTGGAAAGTTTAATATAAGATATTATACTTATAAGAGCAAATACTACACTTGATCTTACATTTTCAATTTATTGATATAAAATATTTTTGGGTGGTACCTTACTGCAAGTATTGGGTTATTGGGTAAACCGATAACCCATTAAGACGATATTAAGTTACTACTATACCCTTCATAAATATTAAATATTAATAAGTTAAAATAACTAGACACTATATCAGTACGCTATACTACAGTCTAACCAGATCACACGTCATAGTACTTCTAGTTCACATCAGAAATTTCATATTATGTTTTGGTTGTAACATGTTATTGTAGCATTCGTACTACATCTACTCTTATTGATGTAATTTCTCATTATATTTCTTGTTTCACTATATCAAAACATTTACAGCTGATTTGCTTGTCTCACAGTCTCGTGCCAAATTGTTAGAGAAGTGAGAAATCATATTTTATTTTATGAACATTTTCTTATTGGGTAAACTGAATACCGATAAACCGATAAAGAATATCTTATTGGTTTGTTATTGGTTTAGCGTATTTAAAAATCAAAAACTAATAAATCGAACCAATAATACATAAAACCGAACCGAACCGATCGATGCACACCCCTAGTTACTATAAATATTTTGTTTTGGAAAGATTAACTGAAGTTTAATATAAGATATTATACTGATAAGAGCAGCTACTACACTTGATCATACATTTTCAATTTATTGAAATAAAATATTTTAGGGGTGGTACCTTACTGCTAAGTACAGAAGATGAAATATACTCCCTCCGTTTCTTTTTATATGTCATCCTTACTATAAATAGTTGGTTCGTTATACTTGTCATTTCATAAAATCATACTTATCCTTATGAGTTATTAGTCTTGAAAATATTCATTTAACCAACATAGAAAACTAATATGGGGTGAATAAGAGTAGAATAGTAAACTTGCTTAGTTTCTTAATGCACGTAAATTTAAAATGATGTCATATAAATAAAAACTAAGTGTTATAATATCAAAGCACCAGTGGTCTAGTGGTAGAATAGTACCTTGCCACGGTATAGACTTGGGTTCGATTCTCGGCTGGTGCATAGTTGAGTGCTATGACGATAATTGTGCAAATGTGAAAACTTGGGTCTTCACCATGTCTGATATTAGATGACAAAATAGCACATCTGAGCCACTCTTTTTTCCATTATTATTTTTAATGTCGTTAGAGATTACAACATGGGATTAATTGAGTGCCATGAAGATAATTGTGCAAATGTGAAAACTTGGGTCTTCACCATGTCTGATATTAGATGACAAAATAGCACATCTGAGCCACTCTTTTTTCCATTATTATTTTTAATGTCGTTAGAGATTACAACATGGGATTAATTGAGTGCCATGAAGATAATTGTGCAAATGTGAAAACTTGGGTCTTCACCATGTCTGATATTAGATGACAAAATAGCACATCTGAGCCACTCTTTTTTCCATTATTATTTTTAATGTCGTTAGAGATTACAACATGGGATTAATTGAGTGCCATGAAGATAATTGTGCAAATGTGAAAACTTGGGTCTTCACCATGTCTGATATTAGATGACAAAATAGCACATCTGAGCCACTCTTTTTTCCATTATTATTTTT